>PVJO010019056.1:0-35169 GCA_004026905.1 Hystrix cristata | reverse complement strand
CAAGCCCACAGTTTCTTACTAACAGCAAAACAGAACACGCCTATTCTTATTTATATGCTATCCTCGAATGACAGTTTTGAAATTGAACACAGTTAAGTTAAATTCGACCAACCTGGTTGCCTTTAGATTAGTAATGACAAGTTACCACACAAAGGCTTGTTTCACACATGTGTAAATAAGACCTTCACCCACCCCACACACAGCATGCAACAAATAACATAACTATGTAAAATGAGTATTATTAGTCTATACTGCCAGGTTAAATTTTCTTCCAGAAATATTTTAATAAAAATTGGCCATTTCCAACACCCACTGCATGCCCATCAATAAAAGAGAAGCATAACAAAATAGGAAATTTGCCATATGGCTACGATTTAAAGGAAAAAAAAAAAAAAACTGCAGACACTCGAGCACATCAGTGAATTCCAAAATTAAAGTCATCTTCTTTCTTATGGACTATGATTAGGAACCTGATTAGATAACAAAATAACACTTAATACAAATGCTCAGCTACTGAGGTCAAAGAACTTCTACAGAAGCATCCGTCCTCAAAGGTGTTCCAGTCCGAGGCTCAATGTAGAATAAGGCATGGCAAACATCGACACAAGTCATACAAGGTGAAGAAAGAGGGAGTCTACAATTCCTCACATACTCTGAACCTAATAAAACAAATCTAGATTTTTTTTATTTTTCTTTAAACAATTGCCAAGAGTAGAATCAAAGATAAATAGAAGGCACAACAGTTTTGCTCTGGTTGTTATTCGGATTTGGGGGATTTGCATTTTTTTTGTTTTTTTGTTTTTTTTAACAAATACAAATGAAAAACTCTACTTCAAAAAAATCTAACAGTTCAAGAAAAGCCTATCAACTGCATTCTAGACATTCAAAACCTATCTTACAATTTAAATTTCAATAGTAAAAACAGTAGGTTTTAGAACTGTTTTGTGATCAATATCAAAAGAAAAGTTCTATTAACACCTTTTATTCAGTTTTTAACCATATCAGTGAGAATCAAGTTTTTCAAATTTTCCATATGACAATTTTTTAACATCAGAAGGTGGTCATGACTCTCCAAGAAACAATTTGGATTTTTCCTGCCTCCAAAATGTTTATCAAATCCTGCACTTTTCACAGGCTTCTGAAACACGTAGAAAATAAGTAAGAAATATTCCAATGAATGAAACATACCAAATGTCAGTAATAAGTGAGACACATTCCTTTGGGGAAATGGCTGTTTTAAAAAAAAAAAAATCCAGTCTGTATATGCAAAGTAAGCAAAGAAATTCAGTCTTTTTTTTTTCTTCTTTAAAAATCCGTAACTCCTAAAATATTGTTCCACAAAATTGGAAGGACTGAAAGGCCAAGAGGAGGGGGAGGAATGGAGGGAGCACACACCATTAACACAGAAAGAAATAAAATTGTACAAACTTAAGCAGTTTATAACAGACTGGGGTCATACTCCAAGACGCCAAAGGATGGCTGAAGAAATTCACCATTCTGCAGGAGCTGGGGTTGTACGCTTGGTGAAGACCAGTGAAGAGCAATTCACTGCCTTGGAGCAAGCCCCCTTCCTACCCCAAATCCCGACTTCTGCACCAGCCCTCCACGGGGGGGGCCTCTCATCCCACCGCCCAGCCCCCCTCGAGGGCCTCCAGGGCCTCGCAGGCGGTTATCGCGACGGTCCCCTTCCCTGGCAGCTCGAGTCTTCTTCTCTTCCACATTCAGGCGGACTTCCCCTCTGAACATGATGGGCTGAAAGAATCAAGGGGATCAGACTTACTCAGGGCGTTTAAAGGAACAGCAGTTCATACAGCAGCCAAGTTCTCACAGTTGTTTTAAGCTCAGAAAACATTTTTCCCACTAACCAAACACAAGGAAATATGTTTTGGTATGATGGCTAGTTCAAAACAGCCAATTTAAACAGTATCACAGTTCAAGTAACTCTCACTGTACTTAAGAACTGCTGGGCTGGGGATTTAGCTCAGTGGTTAAAGTGCTTGCCTTGCAAGTACAAGGACCCGAGTTCAATCCTCAGCACCAAAAAAGAAAAAAAAAAAAAAAAAACCCACGAATGTTAAGGGGGAAGAGGGGGGAACACCAAGATGTATCATGTACAGGTACAAAATAACCATGTTGATTATGAACATTATGTATACAATGTACCAATACATGTTCTCGGTAAAAAAAAATAAATAAATAAATAAATAAATAAATAAATAAAACTGTCACCTTCTCCATGAATTTAGAGGCTTAGGGTAAAACATCATGAAATATGGAAATATGATACATTCCTATTTATGCAAAATACATACACTTAACATGGTGTTTAGGTCATTACACTGCTGTTAATAAAACTTAAGACTTGCAAATGAAGGGCAGGGAGGCCAAGGCACCTGTTCCATGGGTTACAACACCAGAGAAGAAACAAAACACAAAGCAAGGCCTCCTGACTGGGGGCCTAAAACCACTATGCTACGTGACAGCATGCCACACACCACAGTTATCAGTGTTATGTTCTGTGCTCACAAAAATATTACTGAAGGGGTAGAGTAGACCTCTATCAGTACAGTGAAATGAAGAGAAGTCAAGAGACACTTCAAGCTTTTGAAAGTACAAAGCAGTGATCACAAAATTCAACTCGCCTGGCATAGTGGTGCATGCCTGTAATCTCAGCACTTAGAAGGCTGAGGCAGGAGGATCATGAGTTTGAGGCCAGCCTGGGCTATATAGTGAGTTCAAGGCCAGCCTGAATTACAAAATCAGTCTTTTAATACAATGACTAAACATGTTGAAACAAATTACATTTTAACTGTAAGCTGTTTTAAAGAACCAGGAGGGAAGGAGGGAAGGGGGAAATAAAGAGAAAGGGAAAAAAAAAAACTGCTTACCCTGTTGCTAAGGACCTTCTGCACAGGCTCAGAATCATCAAACACAACAAAACCAAAATTGGGTAATTTCCCGCCACTGTTTATGCGCAGCTCCACCACATTCCCATAATCTGCAAAGGAAACCAATTCTCACGTAAATTAGCAGTATGTTTCCCTCTTAAGCATTAGATGAGCGCTGTCCGGGAAGCTAACCACTAAATACATGTGGCTGACCACTTGAGATGTAGCATGAGTAAAACACACACAAGAGTTCAAAGACTTTGCCATCGAACTCACGGCCTTGCACTGCTAGGCAAGCACTCTACCACTGAGCTAAACCTCCAACCCCAACTTTGCATTTTTAATAAAACCCAAAATACAGGCTGACTATACTGCACTGCAAATGCTTGAGATCAGAACAGTTCCAGATTTTGGGTATTTTTGTATTTTGGAACATTTGCACATGTACATAATGAGGATTCTTAGGGATGAAACTCAAGCCTAAACGTGAAATTCACTTCTGCTTCACACACCTTATGCAGACAGACTGAAGGCATTTCAAATGCATGCTGTATGCCTGCATTTTGACTGTGACTCACGAGCCGAGGTCAGGTGTGGAATTTTCCACTTGTACCATACTGACGCTTGGAACGTTTCAGATTTTGGAGCATTTTAGATTTTGGATCAAGGAAGCTCAACCTGTATTTCACGATAAGCGATACCTTAGTACTCTTTGTTAATTGCTTCTAAAACGCACAGTGAATACTAACAATGATGAATACCAAAACAAACTGTTTGGGCTGCAAAGGGCAATGAGTCCCTGGGCAAGGGACACCACCATGTTCTAGTCTGCGTGTTAGTGGCAAACCAACTGCCAAGTGCCGGGACAAAAGTTCTGTATCAAAATGCATCCAGTACCAAATTCGACAAGTTTTAAAGCAGTGGAGGACCAAAGAACAGCATGACTGTGTTTATGTGTTGAAATGATACTGTTTTAAATATAATGGGTTAAATAAAAAGCCATTAAAAGTAAATTCTACCATTTCTTTGTATTTTAACATGATTATGAGGAAAACTTAAAAATTATATATGCTGCTCATCTTCTATTTCTATTGGACAGTGTGCTACACTAGATAAATTGTGTTCAAAACTCAGTAACCTACTTTGAAAGAAATCTTTGAGTTCTGATTTGTCCACCTCATGAGGTAGGTTCCCAATGAAGAGCTGGTGGCTGTCAGGATGTCTCACAATTCTTCGGGGTTCAACATCACCTTGCTCTCCAGCCTCACGGACTTAAGAAACAAAAACAGCAATGAAAATTAAGTTACCTTTCTGTGGGGCTATTTATGTGCAACAGTTTTCCCTGGCTGTACAAGAAAAGTATACAAAGTATCAACTGGCCCCCAAAAAAGGACCATCACATCAAAATCACCCATAGAAATCACCCATGTGAACTCTTACTTGGTCTGGGTCCCCTCTGAGGAGGAATATTTATTCGTTGTTCTCGCACTCTTTGATCCCTCTGAGGCCTCTGCGGTGGAATCTGAGATTCAGGCTTAGACTCTGGACGGGGCTAAAATATTTTTAAGTTACCTCTTGTGTGTAAAAAAAAAGGCATGCTTTGTTCATGAAGTCTCTTAAAAGACTAAAAAGCACAAAATGACAATCCCTTCACAAAAAGTTAAACACCTTGTACCTTTTTTCTTCTTCCCTGCATACAGGTTCCCATTCTTTAAACCCTGGCTGAAATCACATTAGCAAAATACAAGTAAATTTGCCTCTAGTACCAGTTTCATGAGAAACTTACCTGTGACGCTGGTACTTTCACAACGTGAGGAGGTATGCCAGTAACAGGAACAGCCCCGCTAGGAGGAAGGTTCTTACTGGTCACAGATGCCCAAGAAAACGTCTATGGAAGCAACAAACATTACACAGTTACACTACCTATCGAGGTAATATAAAGGCTACTGAAGTCCATTTCCTGTACATAATATACATAAAACATTCTCACAGGCGGGATGGTGTTAGAATCTTGAGGGAATTTAGCTCACTGGTTAGAATGCTTATCTTGTAAGCACAAGGCCCTGAGACTGAGCCCCAGCCAAAAAAAAAAAAAAAAAAAAAGACGTATCTTGAGATTCTTTTCTTTCATCTGCTCACAAATTCACTACTAAAATTTCTTGTGACTGATGATCAAGTATGAGTAAAATGAAAGGCCTGGAGTCAAACAAGCAACTTGTCACTTTCAAATCTGTACATCAAATAAAATTCGCTCCTCCAAAACCAGCTCAGCTGTTCTTTCCTGACTTGATCAATCCATTCTATATAACATCAACAAACTTTAAAATCATCCTACATATCGTTCCAATGTTTAAAAACTGTCATAGCTGGGAGTGGCACCACATGCTGTAATTTCAGCACTCTAGGAGGCTGAGGCAGGAGGATCCCAAATTCCAGTTCAGCCTGGTCAGCTTATTAGCAAAGTCTCAAAAAACTAAAGGGGTAGGGGATGTAATTCAGTGTGAGTCTCTAGGATCAAACCCCATTACCACCAAAAAAGAAAAAAAAAAAAAAAAGAAAAAAGAAAAGAAGATAAAATATGTTATTTTACCCAAAGTATCGAAGTATCTCATCTCCAATGCTGAGTTGCTAATCCAAGGCATCGTTATCAGTCACCTGGACTATCATCACAGCCACCTAACTGATCACCCATCCATCCTTAGGGTAGCATCTATAAGCTAAAAATCACTTCACTGTTTTTTTCTTATCTACTGACTCCCAGACAGGAAGAACCCTACTTATTTTGCCAATAAAGTACTCATGCCTGTAACGACGCCTCACACGTTGCAGGCATTTGAATAAATTGTTACAAACAAGTGACAGACATAAAAGTACTGATCCTACAAATACAATATTAAAAATACTACTTCCCAGATCATCAAATGTAAATAAAAGGTCTGTGCTCCTTTAACAAGAGATCCTAACGTGACTAATAAGTAAGTAAAAAGCTAACTTTTGAAAACAGGACAGTTTGCTTCTATTTCTACCTTAAAGATATTCTCAATCAAATTTCACCATATTATAACTCTAAAAAAGTTATGTTAAGCACTTGTAATATTACAAGCAAGAAATACTTTACAATTTAACACATAACTACCAAAAAACTGTTGGTATGGTGATAAAACGGCATCTTGGCTTTTCAGGTCTAACAGGCACTCAGGTTACCTTTCAGAGAGAGGGAACATGGGGCTACTCTTGAAGTGACAAAGCAACATGCAGGCTGGGGCTTTAGCTCAGTGGTTAGAGTGCTTGCCTAGCAAACACAAGGCCCTGAGTTCGATCCCCAGGACTTAAAAAAAAAAAAAAAGACAAAGCAACATGCATCACACCTCTTATCTGAGACATGGGCGTGTATTTAAGAAATGCCCCTAAACAACCAATACAAAAAGCATCTAAAAAGTCAACCAAGCATTTATAAAGGAGAAATGATTAAAAAGAGCAAAACTGAAGACACATTCTGTACCCTCAAGTCCTCCTGGACTGCCTGAGCTATGTCTGCAGGGGCAGGAGAAGAACTCTTCTGAGCATCTTCAGAAGCAGCTTCTTCTAGGACAGGCTCAGGCTTTTCCTCCTGGATTTCAGGCACAGGTTCTTGCTCTGGTTCTGGTTCAGGATCAGGCTCTGGTTCAGCAACAGGTTCCTCTAAATGTTCTTCCAGGTCATTGCTTTCATGAGAAAATTTGAAAACTATCATTCTGCCCCTACTGATTTCACAAGACTATCCCAAACATTCATAATCTATAGAAAAACAGCTAACTCCAGCAGCAAAGAAAGAAAAGTATCACCTCAGAGAAGACCCAGGAAATGTGTGTATGTGTATACATGTGCTTGAATTTAAAAGAAGCAACTTTTTTTTTTTTGAGACAGGATCTCACTATATGTAGTTCAGGCTGGCCTCCAACTCACAGCGATCCTTCTCAGCTTCCCAAGTGCTGGGATCACAGCATGTACCACCACGACTGGCAAAAGAAGCAACTTCTACAAAAGCATTCAATGAACAAATATTAACTGAAAAAAGTTTACTTGCTAAGTAAGTTCAGGAAGAAAATAAACCCCAAACAGATCAAAATGAACAACTGCTCCTCATGGAGCTGGAATTCCAAAACTATTAGAATTTACTTATCATACAACATCATCAAAACCCTCATACATAACATGGTGGAAGAAGAGGAACAGAGGAAGTTACTGCTTTCAATAACAACAGTTTTGCAAGATGGATGAAAAGTTCTAATGATTTTTTTATCACTGTGTAAGTATTTAACACTACTGTACTACACACTTAAAAACTGCACACCTGTAGCCCCGGCACTTGGGAGGCGAAGGCAAGGAACCATGAGTTCCAGGCCAGCCTGGCTACACAGTGAGTTCAAGGTCCACCTGAACTACAGTGAGACTGTGTCTCAAAAAAAAGGTTAGGATAGTATGTTTTAGATACATGGCTTTTTCAACACACACAAAAAAACTTATACACACACAAAAAAAAAACCCCGGGAATTTTGGGAGAAAAAAGATGTTGTGACTGAGAACAGCTGTAAACTTCCACCCAAATCACCGGCAACGCCAGATATATTAAACTCTTGATAAGAAATCTTATTCAAATTTATTTTTCACTTAAAATCAGGAAAAAAACCAAAAGCAAAAAGCAATGGATAAGATACCATTTAAAGTCTTCATAGTACATTTGATTACCAACAAGTAAGTTACACATTTTTTAGTCAGTGATACCAAAAGCAAACCTTTTCTTCTAGAAAGACTAGAGAATGCAATTTCTTATGCATTCCCTAGACATGATCGCAATTGTCTTTACCTGACAGTTTGATCATAGAAAGTTCCAGAATCATCAGGCACAACCTCAGGAGTCTGCTGTCTTTCTTCGGGTTCCTCTACTTCTTCCTCAGATTCTAAACAAGGAAAAGATATTTGAAATAATCTGTGCTTAGTAAATTCACATAATCATTCTTTTACAATGTCTACAATGGTCAAAGAGACGATGAAATAAATACACACATGAAAGAGAACAAGGCAATTCAATAAAATCGCAGGACAGATTTTAAGCATAGAATTATATCAATTAGTATTTTGACTCAGAACATTTGGAATCTCAGGTTGTATTTTCAGTCATCTACTGCAGGCTCTTTCACCTTACTAGTTATACAAGCAAGTTTAGGCAAACTACTACATCTCAGGGCCCTAATCACTTAATGGGAGAAAACAGCACCGAAAGTACCTATGCATAAGGTTGTGTATTGTAGAACTCCGTCATATAGAAAATATTCAAACACTGTTAGAGACTACTCTCCATGAGTCTCTGTTTTTTGCACATACTCTATACCTACCCTTTGTCTTCTAAGAACATCTGTAGAGATGTTCTTAGAGACAACTTTAGAGAAAAAACATCTCCTCCCCGAGAAAAGAGAGGCACATTTTCTCCCTCTTGTAAAAGACTGGGGGCTATTGTGGCTTTCCTTACAATAGCCCGCCCTGTGTGCTCCGTGGTATACTTCCCTCTTGCTTTATCCTCTTTTACTCAGCCCAAGCTCACTCCGCAGAGCCAGTTTCTCCCACGCTCTTTTACTTTTTCAAATGAACTGTCACCACTTTAAATAAATAAATAAAAATAAAAGATTTGGGTTCCCGAGAATAAGGGTTCTTCCCCCTCTTTAACACAACTCCCTGCTGTACAATTATCAGGGCTTCTTCATGGTGTCTTGCAGAACTGTGACAAAAATGCTACTATTACTGCTGTCAGTAATAATCTGTGCACTTGAGTCTAATGTCTTCGCCAAACATCCATGAAGTAGAGACAAAAAGGGTAAAACACCAGCTCTCTCATGTCCTGAGGTGCTAATTATTAACGAAGAACAGAGTATAATGAAAACATTCAGGAAATCCATATTAAGTTCAGTCTGATGCCATTAAAAAATGTAGACAGCAAGCAACAGCATTTCCCTACTTACCCTCCTGAGGCTCAGTGACAAAGCCACCGAAGACCTCATCTTGGTATCTGAAGATATCATTATGAACGTAGAATTTATTTGCAACTGAACCCTGCAATGCCAACAAAAATTTTCATTATTCAACAGACTTTTAAAAGGCCAAATCGCAGGGGACGTAAGAAGAATTATGATGCGTCACGTACGTGTACCAACTTTCTACAATGAATGTAATCATTACGTACTAATAAACTTAAAAAAAAAAAAAAAAAAAAGCCAAATCACTCTACCCAAATGTTCTTCAAGTGTGGGAGAGTTTGTCCTCAGCAAATACTTGGCACTGTCTGGAGAAATTTCCTCTTCTGTAACATAGGATTGCCACTATCAACAGCTACTGGGGAGAGAGCAAGGATGATACTAAAACTCTACAGTGTACACCATGGCCCCCTAAAACAAACAATTAGCCCAAAATGTCAGCAATCCAAGATTGAAAAGTCCTCTTTTATACTACAGATGTAGAAACAAAATATACTCAAATATATTTTCTTTGCTTAAAACATTTATTCTCATCACCAGATGGAAAGCCAAAAACTGGCAAAACTCAATGGAAAATACCAAAACCAATACCTCAAATCACTAAGAGGCAATCATGGGCCAGGCCTGGTGGCACACACCTGTAATCCCAGCATTTGGGACACTGAGGCAGGAAGATCGCTAAGAATTCAAGGCCAGCCAGGGCTACACAGTGAGTTCAAGGCCAGTGTGAATTACACAGTGAGACTCAGTCTCAAAAAAAAAAAAGCAGCTGGGGATTTAGCTCAGTGGTTACAGTGCTTGCATTGCAAGCACAAGGCCCTGAGTTTGATCCCCAGAACCAAAAAACAAAAAACAAAAAGGAAAAAAAAAAAAAAAAGGCATAACAAAACTAAGAGGCAATCATAGTGCCAACTCCAGGAGATACTTAAAATTCTCTACATCTGTATCATTCACTAGTGATTCAAGCCCTCAAGGATGGTGCAGCTGAAAAAGCTTGCTTCTATTAGGTTAAAGATACACCCAAGTTCATACTGGACAACGTTATTCACTGTTATCTAACTTCTAAGACAATCTGCTCCTCCATGAACAGAAGGTTAGCTATCAACATACACACCTCACTGCTTATGTGTACTAAGTTTATATATATAACAATGCATTATACTTGGGTAAACTTAAGAGTTTTCCCTTTAAAGAAAAATGACCTTCTTCATTCTGAGCCACTCTGGAAGAAAGTACAAATGCTATTACTTGACATAAAATCTGTGGCCCTTTCACAATAATCCCAACTACAAAAGACCAGAGTTCCTCACAGAAACAGCCGATTCCAGAATTTGGGGCTGAAGCAGAAGAAAGCAAGGGGAACCTGAACACTCTGTGTCACAATATTTCAAAGTATTCTTCTCCCACCCAAAAAAGGTAGGTGGACTGGCTTGGATGCAGTTCATGGCCAGAAGGTCGTGGGCTCGAATCCCAGGAAGTGCAAAAGAAAAAGAAAGAAAGGGCACCTGGAAGGTTCACACTGACTAGATCGGTCACATTTCTGACATGATATGAAATTAGTAATGGATCATAATTCATTTTATTCTGGTTTTTGTTTTTTGAGATAGAGTCTTGCTATGTAGCTCAGGCTGGCCCTGAACTCACTATGTAGCCCAGAATGGCTTCAAACTCATGGCAATTCTCCTGCCTCAGCCTCCTGAGTACCGGGATTACAAACATGCACCACCACATCTAGCTTTTAATTCATTTTAAAAACTAATCATTCATCCACCTGAGTCTCAGGTCTCATAAACTATAAAATATAGGACAGAAAGGAATGCCAATTAATAAGTACAGAATAAGGGGATCAGATAAACTCAATTTGCCATTCTCAGAACAGTAACTGACTTCAGCTATGAATCAATTAATGCTGAAATTAATGAACCCTAAAAATTTTGATGACAAGCTGGACGTAGTGGCACACGCCTGTAAGCCCCAGCACCACAAGCCTGAGGCAGGAGGATCACCACAAGTTGGAGGCCAGCCTAAACTACAAAGCAAAATCTCGTCTCAAAAACGAAAGAAGAAATGTGAAGAACAAAAGAATTACATAGTCTCAATCTGCCACAATTTACAAACCAGAAGAGAAAAATACTTAAATTTACAGTGGTTAACTAAAACCTGATGAGGGGATGGAAACGCAGCAAGTGCAAGGCCCTGAGCCACAGCAGCCCCCACCAAAAAAAAAAAAAAAAAACACCAGATGAACATCACCCTCACCCCAACTAAGGTAATCAGACTTAACATCATTATTAATAGGACTAAGTGACATGACGTGTGTCTTTGAGGTACTGAGGCATTTACGTATGAAATGTACATGACTATGTTCTTCAAATATGTCAACAGCATGAAAAACAAAAGGTTAAAGAACTGGTGCAAATCAAGACTCTAGAGCACTATCCCACTGAAACGCAATGTATTTCTTTCTTTTTTGTGGTGCCTGGAAAGAATGTGAGGCCTCACACAGCAGGTGAGTGGCTCCACCTAGGGGAGCCCCAGGAAAGCTGCACCCCTTTCCTGCAATTGTGTAGTGAAACTCAGACCCAGGAAAAAAAAAAATATATATATACTGTAAAAATCAACGTATACTTGGATTAGATAGTTATGCTGCTTCAATTATTTCCTGAATCTGGTAACTGTACTCCGGCTGTAGGAAAGTATTCCTTATTCTAAGGAAATGCCCACGGAAGTATCTAAACAGATATGACAGGCCACTGCTTTACAAACGGTTTAGCGGGAAAAAATGAAAAAAAGATCTGTACATGTGGCCAAGTACTAAAGGGAGCACGAGGTAAAGAGTACATGAGTTATTTCAAAGAAAAGACTTTTCAAAAGATACACACCTCTTTTCACGATCTAATTATTACGGCATGAACAACAATTACTGCACATACCTCAGGAGCGAGGACAAATGTCTGCATGAACCTCCGCAGAGCCTGGTTGTTGTTGGAGAGCAGCCCCATGACCTGGACCACCACGCCATCGTTCAGAGTAGCATGCGCATCGACGTGCCGGATCTTAGTGTGGCAGTTGGTGAAGTTTTGTGACATCACTTTCCTATGAATTTCCTAAAGAATTCAAGAAACTTAAAATTTCTTAAAATTTATATGACCAACACTTGTAGCAACACCCCTTGATGAATATAATTATCATGTAAGGGAAACATTAATAAAAATAAAAATTACATGATGTATGTTATCACTGTGTCCATTTAAAAAGTACCATTAAAATAATAAATAAATAAATAAATAAATAAATAAAAATTACAAAAGGTAATTTACACAACCTACAACAACAAAAACCCCAACAGACACAGGTAATATATTCAAATTATAATACAGGCAGTCTCCATTTTGTCTTTGTACACTCTACGCCTAGTGACTCTCTGAAGCCCTGTAAGGTAACTGTCCTGAATTAACACCTTTTAAAAGCTTACTAAAAATGATGGGACCCATGCTAAAACCAACTATCTCCTAACACACAAAACTCAGAACATATCATACAGGGTTTGAGATTTAGCTCAGTGGTAGAGCGCTAACCTCGCAAGTACAGGGCCCCAAGTTTGATCGTCAGCACCAAAAAAAAAAAAAAAAAAAAAGAATATATCATACAAAATGAACAACTGTGACAACACATAAGCACTTCAAAGAAACTATCATATTAATCAACAGTTAATTTTTTTTTGGTGCTGGGGATCGTACTCGGGGCCTTGTACTTGCAAGGTTAGCGCTCTACCACTGAGCCAAATCCCCAACCCCAATCAACAGTAAGTATAAAGCTTCTTCAATAAAGCTATTAAGCAAGTATTCATTTCACTATTATGGGTAATTCTCTTGTTGCTTAAAGACCTCTATAAATTTGATGTGCTTACTTTCTGTCCATAGACTGCATCTGCAGGTTTTCCGTTTGAATCCAATCCCCCATGGACGTAGGAAGAGTTCTTTCCATAAAATCTGTAATAGGAATACAACTTACTTGTCATCTTTAAGTACCCTGAGAACAGGTGTCTTATTTACTTTTTTCTCATTGCTGAGCAAAATACCAGACACCCAGGGTTACAGGAAGAAAGGTTTATTTAGCTCACAGTTTGCAGAGGTTTCAGTCCACAATTGGCTGGGTCTGAGGCAGGGTGGCATGGCAGACAGGTAAATGGTAGCAAAGTAAGCAAGGGAAATCAATAGGGGACAGACTCTTTCTGTCCCTGCTATTTTATCCAAAACACCCCCTTTAAAGTGGGTAGCGCTCCCACCCTTAATCCTAGTTATCACATCCTTGATCTCAGCAGAAGAACTATGCCAAACCAATCAGTGAACTAATTTAGTAATCACACACTCTAGATCCAGCCACCTCTGAAAACACCCCACCTATGACCACATGAGGCTTTAGGGATACATCTGGACAATTCTCAAATTTGGTACGAATCTACCTCACTGGCAGACCCTTGAGGTTGGGAAAATACTATTTACCTTTGTATGTAATCTTCTATCCACCCCTCTATGTGGCACTAAATCAAGCTCTTGCTAAACAGGAATGGATTCCATCAATGAAGCACAACACTTACTTTTCAAGTCACAAATTCCAGGTTTCAGGGTAAGATGATCACATTGGGAAGGATTTTTAAAGTTTGTGTCAGAAAGGTCACTCACTTAAAACTAAAGTTCGTGGCTGGGGATTTAGCTCAGTGGTTACAGTGTATGCCTAGCAAGCACAAGGCCCTGAGTTTGATCCCTGGCACCAAAAAATTAAATAAATAAATAAATAAAATTTTAAAACTAAAGTTCCTGTTTCCACTAAAACAAAAGACAGGTATGGGCTAGGGAGAGCTACTACACTCTCTATTACCTGGAAGAGTCCTTTTATATCTGAGAATGCATGAGAGCAGCCCCCATTCAACACTTGTTAACTCATTCAGGCAGTTTTAGGAGTAGTTTTTAACAACTGCTGATGCCGTAAGAACTTCAGACTTTAATCCCTCTAGCTTTAATTCATCTATATCCTCAAATACTCCGCTTTCATTGAAACAATATCCCACCAGAAAAATTACACACAATAAAATGTGCTAACCTACAGATAATCACTATTAGTGTTTCTTATCTCTCTTCCAGAAACAAACTTTGGGGGGGGGGGTCGACTTGAGAGAGTCTCGCTATGTAGCTCATGTTTGCCTCAAACTCAATGATCCTCCTGCTTCAGCCACCACAGTTCTAGGACCACAGGTGTGCGCCACCACACCCAGCCCTAAAATGTTTTTAATAAATACATACATACATGTCATTTTATATCTTGATTCCATCTTCCTTCCCCCCTTCACCTCCTTACTTCTAAAACTATTAAAAGGATGCACATAGCCAGAGAATCCATTATCACAGACAAAGAAATGTGGGATGAAGGGACAAAGTATTCAATACAACACCGACAAGAAATACAGTAATGCATTCGATTCGTTTCTTTCTCTCAACCCCTCCTTTTTAAACTACAAATTTGTAACTTCGAAGGACATAGAATAAAAACGCTGACATAAAACACAATAAGAAGGCAAAAATTAAAGGGGTAAAGAGCAGCCTGCACAATTTGGAGGCTTGTTCTACCACTGAACAGACGGAGCATCAGCAGATTCCAACTCATCTGAGGGTCCACATCTACAATTATCAAGCCTTACAAATGGTCAGGATTAAGAGCAAACAGGTAAAGGGTTTCAGAAATAAGGCTTTTTAAAAAAAGTATTTCCATTTTCAGGGCAAACCCAATCATGACCTGAAAACCAATTCATATATTATCTTTTTTTTTCTTTTTGGTGCTGGGAATCAAACTCAGGGCCTTGTGCTTGCTAGGCAAGCACTGTAACCACTGAGCTAAATCCCAGCCCCTAAATTTTCTTTTATAACTCATAATCATGTAATGTGCTGGTCGAAGTATAAAGAAAAAAATAGTTCTGGTTCAGAAATACGTATTTTGGAACTTAACATAAAATTATTCTGTAAGTCCACATAAACAGTTTTAAATAATGCCAACAATGGGCTGCGGATTTAGCTCAGTGATTAGAGCACCTGCCTTGCAAGGACAAGGCCCTGTGTTCGATTCCCAGCACCAAAAAACATAAATAAATAAATAATGCCAACACTGTACAAGGAAGCACTAGGGTAACCCACATCATTAGGAAACTAAATAAAGTACACTATTTCTCTTTAGCCACAAATATCAACGTGATACATGCACTGCCCTGAAAGGTGACCTCAGATTATCAAGTAAAGTAAGCCAAAAAAGACACTGTTTCAAAACATCTTTCCATCTACAAAGAAAAACTGATAGTATATGTAGTATTATCAGATACTCCCACAATCTCTTTTTTGCAGTGCTGGAACTGAACCCAGAGTCTTTTCCATGCTAACTTTTCTACTGCTGAGGTATACCCCAGGCCTTTACAAGTTGTTTTTTGGTTTTTTGTTTTGTTTTGCTTCTTGAATCAGGGTCTCACTGTGAGGTTCACGCTGGGCTTGAACTCACAGCAATCATTCTGCCTCACCCTCCCAAGAGCTAGGATAACAGGCATGTGCCACCACACCCAGCTACCTTCCCAAATTTTACACATCTGTACTTTAACTTTTAATAACCACAAAGCCAGATGTGGTAGCACAGGCCTGTAATCTCAGCACTCAGGAGGCTGCAGGAGAGGATCACCAAGAGTTGAAGGCCAGCCCGAACAACACAGAGAGACCCTGTCTCAAAAAAAAAACAAGCGCACATTTCTAGTAAAAAGATATTCCAATTTTTAAAAGCATGTTACATCAGACAAGGGTCTGGCATCTAGAATGTACAAAGAACTCGGAAAGATCAAACCTCTCAAGTTTGGAGGCCTAATCCAGAAGTGGACATCTAAAATGAATGGACATTTCTCAGACGAAGGGGTGGAAATGGCAAATAAATGTATGAAGAAGTGTTCGGCATCACTGGACATTCAAGAGATGCAAGTCGGGGCAGCGTTAGGATTCCATCTCACTCCAGAGGGAGCTGCAATTCTGAAGGGATCAACCAGTAACAGATGCTGGAGGGGCTGTGGGGAAAAAGGAACCGTTCTCCACTGTTGGTGGAAATGTGGATTGGTCCAGCCACTGTGGAGATCAGTATGGAGATTTCTCGAGAAGATGGGGCTAGGGATTCCATTTGATCCAGCTATTCTTCTACTGGGGGTCTTCCTAGAAGAACTGGAATCATCATACCACAGTGGTATATCCATGGACATGTTCGTGGCAGCACAGTCTTTAGTGGCTAAGTCTTGGAAACAACCTAGATGCCCAACAACTAATGAATAGCTAAGGAAGATGTGATTTTTCTACACGGTTTTAGTGCTGCTCTGCCATAAAAGGGGATAGAATGGACACATTTGTGGGTGGATGGGTGTACCTTGAGAACATACTCTTCAGTGAAATAAATCAGACACTCATGAGTACACATCGAATGGTTTCTCTGATATGAGAAGCCGTAAGTGTAAATAAGGACAAAGAGGTGTAAGAGTATTATAGAAAAAGAAGATAATGTTCAAAGGAGAAGAGAACTAGAAAGAGAGAAAGGGGAAAAATAGGAAGGGAAAAGGGAAAGAAAGGGGAAAGGGCAAAAATGGAAAAATATAAATAAACCTGCTGTAAATAGGCAAGGAGGGAGCAGAAGGGAGGGGTGGGGAAAAGGAGGGAAAACCAAGATACATCATATACAGGTACAAAATAATCATGATGAATGTGACTACTATGTATACAATGTACCAATACATGTTCTTGGTACAAAAAAAAGGAAAGAAAAGAAAAAGAAAGCATATTAACACAAAAGTAAGTTTTCTCGCTTTTTTGGAGAAAGGTCTTGCTGAGTATAGTCTAGGTTGGCCTGGCACTCACCCTGCAGTACAGGTTAATGGCCAACTCAAGTTGCATCAGAATTCCAAGTGAGAGAAGTACAGGCAAACACACCACATCCAGCTTCCGATACATTCTTCCTAAATGATGGATGATCATCCTCTTACATTTTTAGATGTTACTTTCTGATAACACATTTAGATAAGTCTATTTTTCTAATACAGCGTTTTAAAAAGTCTTTTGTGTGACAGGAAGTGGCACTGGCCTGTAATCCCAGCACTCTGGGAGGCACAAGTTTGAGCCCAGCTCAGGCAATTTAGCATGATCCTGTCTCAAAATAAAAACACAAAAAGGGGCTCAGGACATACCTCAGTATGAAGGCTCTGAGTTCAAACCATAACTATCATGCAAAAATCCTACAAGGTTTATGAGGAAGAGTGGGAGAATCGCAAAGCCATCATGAGATGGAAAATGTCTCACCTATGCAGCATGTCTGGGGCCTGGTTCAGCAGTGTGTAATACTGTCTCACAAATTCCCGCCCGACCAGCAGGGGACTAGGCTTCTCCATCACCATTGCTTTGGTCAATTCAACCTGGAAAAAAAGACTGAAAAATCAAGTTAGGTCCAACCTTAAAAAAAAAAAAATTCTTACAAGACGCAGTTTAACTTTTTGTGAATTTTCTGGGACTACAGATTCTAACCAGGGCCTTCACACTGAGCTACATTCCCCAGCCCTTTCCAATTTTTTTAATTTTAAAATGTGGTCTCTACAGGTCGTGTAGACTAGGCTGGAACCTTCACGATCCTCCTGCCTCATCCTCCCAGAAGGCTGGGATTACAGGCATGCACCACTGGGCCCTGGTTCGTTTGAACAGGATAGGCAAAAAAAATTGATCATGTGAGAACAAGGAATTTGAAGAGAAATAGGTTTACCTTAATCTAGTTCATTTGCGCACTTTTTTTCTTTATTTTGAGATGGAGTCTCGCTAAGTAGCTCAGGCTGGTGTCCAGTTCCTGGGCTCAAGCAATCCTCCTGCCTCAGCCCTCCAAACAGGTAGGGTTACATGCCTACCACATTTGATTCTTGTAATTATTCTTCAGTGTCTGCCCCCATTTACTACTTGTTTCACCAAAATCTCCATCAGTTCAAGGCCTATTCTTTATAAAGTAGAGTCCCTACATCAACATGGAGCAAATGCCCTGTCATATTACAAGAGTTTCCCTGCAGGCATAGTAATGACAAGATCAGTAATGAACATCTGGGTCCCAAGAAAGTAGTACACAAAGAAGACTAACCTGAAGCAGACCAACCCTGGTTCTTGAGTCTCAAGTATCATTTCAAATTTTCTTACTTGTTCCAGAGTCTTCAAAATTTAAAGTAACTAACTATTAGCTATTCTTTATAGTTAGTTATCTGTAACTTGTCGTTTCCAGGTTTTGACATTTTCCATTACCTTAGATAAACCAAATTCCACATTTTTATATTTCAGAGTTCCCACGTAAATTTTCTTTTGTTAAAAAGGATTAGGAAAGGCTGATGTGTAATCCAGTAGAGCATTTGTCTAACATGATCAAAATCTTGGATTCCACCCCCAATAATCGGGGGGGGGGAGGCTAACATACTAAAATGTAAGAATGCAAGTTTTTTCCTAAACAGTAATGGGTGGGGGAGAGACAGGCTCTCCCTATGTCACCAATCTGGCCTCAACCTCAAGACACTCTCCTGCCTCAGCCTCTCCAGCGCTGGGATTACAGGCATGCACCACCATAACTGGCTCTAAATACATTTCTTTTCTTTTTAATACATTTCTTAAGAGCACAGATGAATTACATCTTACTCAACTTGTTAGGCATACCTGTAACAAGGCAGTACCTGACACATACGTACACCAAAATTTTTTATTCAACCTTCTCAAACAAAAGGAGGTCAGAATTCTACGCAAGGGGATTTCTGACACCTAAATAACTGAACTGCCATATTTTCTATTACTTAGATTAAGAAAGTAGATACAATACTTTTATTAATGATTAAATGAAGACCAAAAAGAAAACCTAAGGCAATGGAAATCACAAAGTGGGTGCCCAAGAGGAAACTGATTAGGAGGGACTGACTACAAGAGAAGTGGCTGGTTAAGAATTTATAACTGCAGCTGGACATGGTGGCATATGTCTGTAATACCTACATGAGGAAGGTGTGAGGCAGGAGGGTCTCAAGTTCAAGCAGAGTCTGGGCAATTTTGTGACTTAGTGAGACCCTGACTCAAAATTAAGAGTCTGGAGATGTAGCTCAGTGACAGCCCTGGGTGCAATCAATCCCCAGTAACTCCCATTTAAAAAAAAAAAAACTGGGCTAATGCTTACATAATTACACATTTTAAAACTTTTAAATCGAATTCTAGAAGTCTGTGTATTTTATTCAAATATATTATGCCTAAAAATCTCTAAAGCACTGCCACACTTATTAAAAAATCTTAGAAAAAATCTTAGAGATCTATCAGAGTAATTATAGGTCTGTTTTCTGTTTGGCATTGGGGAATGGACCCAGGGCCTGCACATATGTGCTCCACCAGTGATCTACTACCCTAGCAGAATTAAGAGTAGGAACTAAACCACCCCACGGCACCAGTGACTACTGAACACTCAGCAAAGACCACACACTGTGAATAATGATAATTTTCAGTTTTAAAAAATTAGCCTTTACTCATTCTCATTAAAACAAGAATGTGCAAAATTTTGGCAATTTCAGCCCTGAAAGACTAGAATCTACAGAAATAATCTGTACCAATTCTAATTAGAAAAATTGTTTTATAAAACCCTTTGACCCAAACATAAAATACAAACATTTGACTTCTAACAATTCCTGCAAGGGGCTGGGGATTTAGCTCAAGCAGTAGAGCGCATGCCTCGCAAGCACAAGGCCCCGAGTTCGATCCCCAGCACCCCAGCTAAAAAAGAAAAAACAAAATCCCAAGAATGAACTCTTTAATTTCACTTTTTTGGCAGGGGTGCTGGGGATCACACCCAGGGTCTTCCACTTGAGCTAAATCCCCAGCCTCTTTATATATGTGCCTTTTTTTTTTTTTTTTGTGCTGAGGATCAAACTCAGGGCCTTGTGCTTGCAAGGCAAGTACTCTAATCACTGAGCTAAATCCCCAGCCCCGCCCCAGCCTCTTTAATCTCACTTACTCATCAATTCTCAATTCTATCAAATCTAAAATAATCAAAGTAAACAAATTCAAATGGATTCATCACAGAGAGGACAGTTACTAGTCCACTGTAACAAATGTTTCACAAACATGCCCATGAAGGAAAACACATACACCTAAACTTCAAAGTTCCTAGATTCCACCTCATTTATCAAATACACCCACCTCTGTGTGCCACATCCTTCCCACAGAGCTCGTAGAAATCTCTACACTACTGACTCTGGCTGGTCCCAATGTCACAGCACACGTCAGCGGGTGTAATACTGGTTCAGCTATGAAGTACGCGCCAAAACCTCGAGTACAACCGTAAACATCAACTCTCTCCACGCTTATGTAATATCTTAGAACTTTCTCAAAGACAGGTGTCACTAGCTAGTTGTGGTGGCACACATCTGTAATCCCAGCACTTAAGAGGCCAAATCAGGAGGATTGCCACAAGTATGCAACCAGTCTGGGCTACGTAGTGAGTTCAAGGCCAGCCTGAACTATATATATACCAAGACTCTGCCTCAAAACACTGGGGGGAAAAAAAAAGTGTTTTTCCAAAGATGGAACAAGTTTGCCAAACATCTCAAACAATTCCAGTTGGAAATTACTCACACTTTCTTACACTGCTTTCAACATCAAAAAGGATCAAACCTTTTGGGTAAGAGGTACTACAAGTCACGCAAAAATCCTAAGAATGCTGCACAATGAAATTAGCATGATCTAGAAAAATTAGAGATCAAAGAAACAAAATCTAGGAAAGAAAGGACAAATCACTAAGAAAACTTACTTCCCAATAATTTTCATATTCAAATTTACAACATACCTCATTATTTATTAATGCCATTATACTCTCCAAGGGACATTAAAAAATGTATAGGCTACAATCCAACCTTGTTTCAAGAAAAATATATATATATGTTTTTACATGTACACTTTCTCCTTAAAATTTTGACAACAGTGAAACATGACCCCCAGTTTATCAGTTTAATTACCAGACAAAATTAAAAGAGTTTTTAGTGCTCGCTTTGGCAGCACACACACTAAAAATTAAGAGTTTTTACCAAGGCTACCTTTATTTATTTTTTGGCAGTACCAGGGATCTGAACCCAGGGCCTACGCAGTGGGCTACATTCCCAGTGCTTTAATAAAAAACTTTCGGAGACAGGGACTTGTTAAAATCTCTATGGTGCAATTCAGTAAGACCGCACCTCAAAACGCTAACTTTTTTTTAAAACGGCTTTGATCCCCAGCACCCTCCCCCTCAAAAAGGGCTAGGAACGTAGCTCAGTGGACAGGTGGTGGGTTCCATCAGAGGAGGGTGTCTACGTTTAACACAAGCAAGAGCTCCATTTTAAGAGTGGTATTTGACAGTTGTGTGTGATGGTGAACACCTGCAATCCAAGCACTCGGGTCACTGAGGCAGGAGAAGTCAGACTGGGCTACATAGTGAATTCAAACCAGTCTGAACTACATAGCAAGACTCTGTCTCAAAACACCAAAAAATAAAAAAAATAAAATAAAATAACACAGCTGGGCATGTTGGCGCACACCTGTAATCCTAGCATTTGGGAGGCTGACGCAGGAGGATCAATCCAAGTTCAAGGCCCGCCTGGGGAACATAATGAGTTCAAGGCCACCCTGCACTACAAAGTGAGACCCTGTCTCCAAAACAAAACAAAAACTTAAGACAGTGAACATGTGAGAGTCAACTAAAAATTTCTCTTGAGATAGGGCATCAACATGTAGTCAAGGATAGTCTACAGCACCCAACCCTATTGTCCCAACTGGTGGACAGGTACCACCATACCAAGATTTTAAATTTTAAATTTCAATCACCTCTAGGGAAAATTCAACACCACTCACCAACAGTGGCCTTGGGCTGTTAACTTTACCTCATGAGCAAAGCCCTGGATTCAACCTCCAGCACACACGCAAAAATCCAAGAATTTCATCCTAAGTCCCCGGGAGCACTGAGTGAATGTCAGCTGTTATAATTGGTACTAAAACATGAACCACGGCGAAATAATGCATTTCTATATCCCGCCCTTTCCCGTCGCTAATAGGAACATTTCCACTTCCTTATTCTCCTAGTGAAATCAAAACAGGATCTTTTCCGGCGAGAATAAGAAAGACCGCAATCTCCTGGACCACAGCATGACAACTGACTTCACCACCGTAACAGTCTCCCCGTGTGAACGCTCCATGCAGACGTGCCAGTCTGTGTGCCACACTGTAAAACCAAATTATTTAGCGCACATCTTAACAACTGTTAAAACAGCACCACAAAAAAGTAAAATAAAAATACACAGCACATACGTACAGGTACACACACAAAAAAATGAAACTCTAAAATCAACTGACACCTCAAAAATACAATCACCATGTTCTTTAACTCTACTGACCTGGACTGGTGAGACACATTCCCTCCCAAATTCTTCACTTATCCCAACTTTCCAGATTACACAGCAACACTGTCCCCCTTAATACTGGGGAACTGAAGCCAGGGCTACACTGAGCTACATCCCCAGCCCCCTCTATTTTTCTTTATTCAATTTTATTTATGAAGAACTGTATGGGTACATTGTATACATAGTGATCATATTCATCATAGTTAATTTGTACCTGCACTCATTTCTTGTAACAGAATAAAACACAGAAAAGGTCTTACTAGTTCTCTACAAACACATCAGTATTTAAACTAAAAAATATAGCATCAAGCCGGGCATGGTGGTACGTGCCTGCAATCCTGGTATTCAGGAGGCAGAGGCAGGAAGATCACTGCAAGTTCAAAGCCAGTCTGAGCTACACGAGTAGATGGTAAGCCTGAACTACACAGCAAGACCCTGGCTCAAAACAAAAACAAAAACAAAACAGCATCACATAATAATCTTGTGGGGCTAGGAGCACAGTTCAGTGGTACAGTATGCTTGTCATGCAGACAGTCTGGGTTCTTCCCCAGGACCAAAAAACAAAATGAACAAAACAAACGCCCCCCCAAAAGACAGAAGCCAAATCTTGCATACAAATAGCAAAGAATAACCCAAAAGAAAAACACAAAAGAAATGGAATTGGCAAACCGGGCATGGTGGCACACCCCTGTGATCCCAGCACTTGGGAGGCTGAGGCAGGACGATGGCTGAGAGCCACAGACCTGCCTGGGCAACAGTGAATTCAAGGCCAGCCTGAACTACTGAGGAAGACTCTATCACCGAAAAATAAATAAATAAATAAATAAATAAAAGAGTACTATTAATAATTATACCAGATAGGGATTGGGGTATTTAGTTCAAGTGGTAGTTCAAGCGGAAAGCCCTGAGTTTGATGCCCAGCACCAGAGGAAAAAAAAGGAAATTATTAATAATTATACTAGATTAGATTAACTGGAGTAAAAAACAGGATGGCCTTTTCCAAACCAAGATACTATATTGCCGCTCTGTTTATGGCTGTCAGAAGTTATGGACCAGAGCTCAACAACATGGTTAAAACAAAAAACTGAGAGTCACATGCCTGAACTCTCTGCTGGAGAGGCGGAGGGCGGGAGAATGGCAAGTTCGAGGCCAGCCTGCACAACTCAGGGAGAACCTGGCTCCAAATAAAGAGAAGGGCTGGAGATGCAGCTCAGTCTTCCCTGGGTTTAACAACCAGTATCCAAAAACCACAACAGTCAGTTGCTAAACATGTGCAGTACAATAGCCTCAAATAATCACACTGTTTTTAAACTGTACAAAACAATACGAGATGTTATTCCTAGATACATCTCGAGATGTTATTCATAGATACATACATAACAGGATTTTTTTAGTAATTTAGACATAAAAATAAACACGCAACAAAAACAGAGCTCAGAAATATACCCACATGGGTATGGCAGCACATGCTTGCCTGGGCTACATAATGAGCCTGAAAAAAAAGGTGCAATAGAACCCAATTCTAGCTGCTCAGTAACCTCTGAGGTTTTTTAAGGGATATTTTCCTGTACTTTTTCAAATGATGATGTTTCAAAAATTATCTTGACCCGAGCGCCAGTTACCACCGAGAATCAATGGTGGTCTGCAAGGACACCCTGGCCCCTCCTTCCTTGTCTGTACGGTGCAGCTTTAATGAGAAAGTCAGAGGCTGCTGCTTCCTGATGTCCCAGTTACTGTCTCCAAACTGTCTTCTAACACAGTTGCGGAAGGTCACCATGTACACATCCTAGGAACAGATCTCACCAAGCTCTGATAAAAATTCTAGAAGGTGGGCTGGTGGCAGACTAGCCATCTGCAATACCAGCACTCCGGGAGGCTGAGGCAGGAGAAATGCTAAGTTCAAGCCCACCCTGGGGAACTTGGTAAGACCCTGTTTCAAAACAAAAAGAATGTTCATGATATAGCTTCAGGGAGGATCCTGGATTCAATCTCCAGTACTACAAAAGGGGAAAAAAAATCTACAAAAAAAAAAAAATCCACAATGGACAGTAGAAACTGAAAAAAAAATCCATAATGGAAATACACATTTTCTGGGGGCAGAAAGAAGACAGCTGACAGAAGAGAATATAAGAAAACCGGGGACGAACAGCTTCATTATCTCTGCTGTGCAATGGTTTATATACATGCCAGAAATTACTAAACACTTTAAATGTGTGCAGTGTATCATAATTACACGTCAATAAAGTTTTTTATTTTTTTAATTTAATTTTAGTGGTGCTGGGATGTTGAACACAGGGCCTCTGCAGTGACCTACAATTCCTAATCCTTTTTTATTTTCCAAGATAGGGTCTCCCTATGTTGCTCAATTGCCCAGACTAGGTTCAAACTTGTGATGCTCCTGTTGCAGCCTCCCAAAGTGCCAGGGTTAAGCTGTATTCGAAAAAAAATTTTTACCCCCAAAGAGTGGGGATGTAGTCTGTCAAGAGAGTCCTTACCTGGCATAGAAGAGGCCCTGGGTTCGGGCCCCAGCACCACTGTTACAGTTTAGTTTAATGACCCCTGAAGCTCCCACGTGCTGAGGCAGAGCTTCTGCAAGGCAACTGGCTCTGGCGGGTGCAACAGCAGCTACCTGTGATGTCAGGAAGTGGGGCCTGATGAGAAGAGAAGCGGTCTCTGGGGTGTGACCTGGAAGGGTTTCTCTCCCTCCCCATCCTCCTTTTCCTCTCTGCTCCCTGGCCACCAAGATGTGAGCAATTTTTCTCAGTCTAGGCCCTTCCACCATGCCATTCTTCTGCCCAAGGCTGCTGAAAATGGACTGAAACTTCTGAACCGTGAGCCAAAACACACCTCTCTCCAAGCTGAAGGTGTCATGTATCATATCCTGCAGGAGGAAAGTGACTGCGACAACCACAAACAAAAAACTTTACCTCACTGCTTGTTGTTACAAGCAAGAAGCACAATGTATTATGGTCTGCAAGTCTGTGTACTTTTGGATAAATTTTAATGAAAACCTGTAAAAAAAAAAAAAAATTTACCTTGGCTAGGGATTTAGCTCAGTGGTTAGTGTTTGCCTAGAAAGCGCAAGGCCCTGAATTCAATCCCCGGCACCTCCGCCAAAAAAATTACCTCATCAATAAAATAGCCTGGAAAGATGCAATAAAGGTCACATGGGAGGAGAGAAGGGAAAGGAACTTGTATAGGAAAAAACCTTTTAATCTTTAAAAAGCAATGCAAAATGTTCATTATCAAATCTGAGTAAAGTGACATTTAAATGGTCTTTTCACTCTATTTTATAAGTGTATCAAAAACACACTAAGAAAACAGCCTAGTGGGATGTGCCTGTAATCGCAGCACTTTAAGAGGCTGAGGCAGGAGGATCACCTGAGAGGCTGAGGCAAGAGGCATTTCGGGTCCAGCCTGGGCAACTTCAGCGACTTAGGGAGACCTAGCTCAAAAATGAAAAAATAAAAAAGAACTAGGGATATAGCTCAAAGTGAAGGCCCTGGGTTCAATTATCAGTAGGAAAAAACAAAACCCTAAGGGAAAAAATGCACCAAGTGTAATGATAACAGTATAAACTACATTCATGTATTCAAATATTTGAAATTTGGTTCCTTAAATTTCCATCAAGGGCTGGTGATTTAGCTCAGTGGTTAGAGTGCTTGCCTTGCAAGCACAAGGCCCTGAGATGGATCGCCATTACCAAAAAAAAAAAAAATTTCAATCGAAACAATAATGTCTGTGTTCAAAACAAAAGCAGTAGCACCATAATGGGCCCGGCATGAATCTATTTTCCAAACTTCTCAGGGTAATACCTGCCACCCTCTCTTTAGTATTCTCCCTGACAGCTCCTTGGAAAAGGGTTGATTCTCGAGTGGGACGGCAAACTACAAGACTCGACTCAAATACCAGGTAACTGATGCAAGAAAGGAAAATGCTTGGCCAGGCACAACCTGGAATCCCAGCACTCAGAGGATGAGGCAAGAGGACTGGCCAAGTGTGAGGCCAGCTTGGGCCCCATGAGCTAAAGACCAGCAAGAGGCTGGGGTTTTGGCTCTGTGGTTAGAGTGCTTGCCTAGCAAGTGCAAGGCCCAGAGTTAGATTCCTGGCACCAAAAAAAAAAAAAAAAAAAAAAAAAGACCAGCAAGATCCTGTCCCAAAAAAAATTAGAAGTGGGGCATGGTGGTGGGAGGCTGAGGCAGTTCGTCTAGTCTAGGCCACATAGTGAGTTCAAGGACAGCCCAAACTACACAGTGAGACCCTGCCTTAAAAAAAAAGAAAAAAAATGAAAAGGAAAATGCTTTTTTAAAAAAGAGAACAGCATCAAAAGAACACAAAAGCCAATGCTGAAACAATTTGGACAATGAAATAGTAAGTAAAAAAAAAAAATCAGAATACTAGCTATAATCCAAAGTCCATACTGATATAATAAGTCACTGAATAAAGAAATAAATCTTCCTTACAGAGAATTTAAAATAACACAGAAGGAATGAAGTACATAATCACCATTATGCTCCAATAACTGTTGAAATCTGGGCTTCCTGTCACACATCTAATCTATACTAATCCCATCATTCGAGAGGCTAAGGGAGCAAGATCAAGGTTTGAGGCCAGTTGGGGCTACAAAATAAGACCCTGTCTGTAAAAACCAATACAAAGGCTATGCATGGTGGCACAAGCCTGTATTAATTCCAACACTCAGGAGGTTGAGGCAGGAGGATCTCTGCCAACCAGGGCTACATAGTGAGTTCAAGGCCAACCTGAACAACATAGCAAGACCCTATCTCAAAACAAAAAAATCCAAAAAAGGGCAGATGCGGTACCCCACACCCGTCATTCTACCACTCCTAAGAAGCTAAGGCAGGCAGAGTTTGAGCCCTTCCTGGTCAACTTAATGACTCAGCCCAACCCTGTCTCAAAAAAGTTAAAAGGCAGGAGATGTAGCTCAATATAAAGGCCCTGGGTGCAATCCCCAGTAGGGGGAGGGGACAGGACCTTAGGTACAGTAATCTGTGTTTATAATCCCAGCTACTCAGGAGGCTGAGGAAGGAGGACTCCAAATTCGAAACCAACCTGGGCAACTCAGCAAAACCCTGTCTCAAAAATAAATAAATTAATTAAAAGGGGCCAGGTGTGGTGGTGCACGCCTGCCCGTAATCCCAGCACTCAGGAGGCTGAGGCAGAAGGATCACCGTGAGTTTGAGGCCACCCTGAGCTCCAAAGTGAATTCAAGGCCAGTCAGAACTGCACAGCAAGACCCTGATTCAAAAAGCAAAAATAAACAAAAAGGGCTGGGGATGTTGCTTGGTATGAAGGCTCTAGGTTCGATCTCTAGTAAAAAAACACACACACAGGTCCACTAACATGCTGAAATTGAAGGGGGGAAACTTTAACAAGAAACAAAACATTCGCATGACTTAAAGGAGTTCCCCCCAAATATAATCAGTAACCACCTTAACATACACCTCCAAGTTCAGATTCTTTCCCATACAAAACAGGGCCTAAGCCCGACATGGTGCTGCACACCTCCCTCAATTCCAGCACTCAGGAGGATGAGGCAAAACAACAACGAATCTGACCTCAATGTGGCTCACAGCAGGGCTGTAGTCCGGGGTGGCCTGGACTACACAGTAAGACCCCAAGTGACAAACACACAAAGTGGCTTGCTTACTCCCTCCTTCGCCTTGCATGTGAGCTGAATTTAGTGGCTAGCTTCCAAAGCACAGTATGGAAAGAGAAGACAGACTACCCTGACAGATGCCACCTAAGCCTGATGATCAAGACTAACTCAACCAGCAACAGGAGCCCCATGAGGTAACAGGGAGTGTCAGACCTCTGCCGGGCTTCCCCAGCTGGATTCAGCCTGCTCTTAACATCAGATGAACCTGAATGCAACCGTAGGCATCAAGGTCAAGCAAGGCAAAGCGAAAAATCAGAGAATGAGGCACCTTGCTGGGGCGGATCCTGGTGAGAAAAAGGGCATTCCTGGCAAAACCTAAGGGAACTCTAAATCACGTGATTGTTTTTCAATGTTAATTTATTTTGAAAAATATACCAAGATTATGTAAAACACTAACATTAAGAAAGCTGGATAATGGGCATGCACAACCTCTCTATATTATAATTCTTCCATAAAGTTAAAAATATCTCAAAAATACTAAGTTTTCCTGAAAGAAAAATACTTTGATACAAAAATCAATGAATTTAGTTGGGCATGGTGGTCCATGCCTACAATTCCAGCAC
Source organism: Hystrix cristata (assembly GCA_004026905.1). Classification (NCBI taxonomy): domain Eukaryota; kingdom Metazoa; phylum Chordata; class Mammalia; order Rodentia; family Hystricidae; genus Hystrix; species Hystrix cristata. The sequence continues at coordinate 6,544 of PVJO010019056.1, read as the reverse complement.
CCAGGAGGCTGGGGCAGGAGGATCTCAAACTCAAAGCCAGCCTGGGCTACACAGTGAGTACAAGGCCATCCTGGACTACATAGCAAGATTGTCTCAAAAAAAAAAAAAAAAAACCTGTCTGAGAAAATTCTAGCAGTACAGTATGAGCTTAGGCCCTGCTCAACACCTAGCATTTAAAAAAAAACCAAACACACCAGGATTGGTAGCTCACACCAGTAACCCCAGCACTTCGGAAGCCAAAGCAGGAGGATTACCAAGAGTTCAAGGCCAGCCTGAACTACACAGGGAGACTGAGAGAGAGGAAAAAACAAAAAAAAAAAAACACAAAACACCTAAACTATGCAAAGGGTTATACAAATACATGGTAACACTATCATACAGCCACTTAAACCAAGAGCCACCAGCATTTATACCTCTACAAAGCAGACATGTGTCCAAAGGGGCAGATTTCTCTGAATCATCTTTAATCCTGATTTTTTATTAAATACTAAAATACAGCATACAGTGTATGTCAAAAAGCATTATTATAAAATGTAAAGATTTCATTTACTACTCCAAAGCCTGGGACCAGAAAAATATATATATATAAATTAAAAAAAAACTTACATTGTTTTTTCTTTGTTTTTTAAAAGTCTCACTTGGTAACCCTCGCTGGCCTTGAATTCAGAGATCCTCCTCCCTTGGCCTCCCAAGTGCTGGGATTACAGGTGTGCGCCACCACGCTCAACTCTTATGGCTTTTCTGCTTTGTAACACAAACTTTTCAGTGTATTTATTATTCCTAGCTCTTAAACGTCTCACCTAACTTCCAACTCAAGTCTTCCCAAATTAAAACAGGATAAAGTATCTACAAACAAACAAACAAAAAGTAATCAAAAAGCTGACTTTTGGGGCTGGGGATTTAGCTCAGTGGTTAGAGTGCTTGCCCCGCAAGCCCAAGGCCCTGAGTTCGATCCTCAGCACCACAAAAAAAAAAAAAAAAAGAAAGCTGACTTTTGAGATATAAAAATATAAACCCTGTTAACTATGAGAGGGATCACCAACTACAAGTGGAACTCCAGTTGCCAAATCTAAATTTAACTCCAGAGTTTGGAAGGATAGTATAGGTTTTTCCACTAACTGTTTACAACTGACTGGGGGCTGGGGGAGGGCTTTTCTTTTTTTGACCTGCCCACTTTCACAATTGTCCCCTTGGTAAAGTCAGCAAATTTTATCTAAGGCAATGAGAAAAAAAAAAAAAATCACGATTAAATGAAGAGCAGGACCTTAAAAAAGCCAACCAATATGTATATGTTAAAAGCCTATAAACCAGGCCTGATGGTACACGCCTGTAATCCCAGCACTGGGAAGGCTGAGGCAAGAGGATTACTGAGTTCAGGGCAAGCCTGAACTACATAACAAGACTCTGTCAAAAAAAATTAAAAGACTGTGTAAGTAGTTTTGTTAAAATAACAAAAATAAAGACAAAATTTGATTTTAGTTAAACACTTAGCTTTTATATTAAACTGCATCTTTCAACATTGGCCTCAATCATCCAAAGAACCACACGCAATTACAAACCTAGAAAAATGTAAAATTTGTGACCCTTACTTCCTATGCTAAGTACTAAAACAAATTACAAAAGAAATTCCATAACACAAACAACAAAACTGCTTTAAAGTAGGACAATGAGTTAGGAAACAAATAACTGCCAATTTTTCCACCTGTTAGCTTAGCCTGAAAGGCATGAACTCCAACGAAAAGTAACCTATGACTCGGTTAGACAGCAGGAAGACCCCAAGTTGTATTACCACAATCAGCTTCAATTGTCTTGTTCTTGACAAAGGATGCATAAGTGATCAGTTCGGATACCAATTTGTGAAATAACCACAATGTTCATATTCCTGCCCAAATGAGAACCATTTGCCTGAGGCCAAAATAGTATGGTATGTTTTTTAATATTTGAAGGTGACAGTAACAAAATTTTCCCTCAGTTAACATGGAAGGTAATCTTACTCTTTCTGGTGCAGCAGTAAAAATAGCTTGATAAAATTAGCTTAAATGTAGGTCATCACAGTGTTATAACGCTTAGTAATATTTATCTTAAATTTTAAATAAAAATGCTAATTTAACAGTTTATCTCCAAATGCAAATGAACAAGGATACAAGGCAAGTTCAAGTAAAACCCTGCTATACTCCAAGGCAGTCTGTTACTTACGGCAACACCAACAAAAGAACTTGTGGGCACAGCACTTTAATCCTTTTATCTATTACTTTCACTAACAGGGAAATAGTTGGTAAACAGAAGCACAAAGACTAGATTTCCTCAATCTGTAATTTCTTTAGAAGGATGTACCAGGCGTTCCTTCTAACTGTGAACACACACACAAAAGCAATAATTAATCCTGAAAGTTTCTTTCAAAAATCTCAATTACTAGATATTCACTCAGTGTGATCTGATTTATACTGTAACTAGAAGCCATCATTTCCGTTCCAAACGCAAATTTTAACCCAGACGCTGGTGAGATATTAAACTGAGCATTCTGGATCTCATTTTCTTCAACTGTGAAACTGATCTTGTCAAAGATGTTGCGCCAAAAGCCTGTTGTGATTAAAAAACAAAAACAGAGAAGAGACCTGATGGCCCATGTTTTTAATCCCAGCATTTTGGGATGGGCTGAGGCAAAAGGATCACAAATTCGACCCCAACCTGGGCAATTTAGTGACTCAGCCAGACCCAGGCTGAGTGTAGTATCCCACGCCTGTAATGCCGGCATTCCCTGTAATCCCAGCATCCGGGAGGCTGAGGCAGGAAGATTGCTTTGAGACCAGCCTAGGCTACAGAATGAGTTCAAGATCATCCTAGAACTAAACAGTGAGCCCTTGCCTCAGAAAAACAAAACAGCCCAGCGTGGTGAGGCACGGCAGAGATGGTCTGAAAAATTTTAATAAATAAATACAAACATAAAAAGAATCGAGGAGGTAGCCTAGTGCAAAGACTCTAGGTTCAAACCCAAGTAAAGCAAAAATAAACAAAAACTTTTAATTTAAAAAGGAGGGAGGAAAAAGATTCTAGGTCTAATACCAGAGCCTGACTTCCTCCTGGAGGGAATTTCCCATCAGCATGCGGTGAGTTTCAAACCTGCCGAGAAACACAGTCCATATTCATTCGTATTCACTCATTCTCCTCCCTCCTTTTTCCAGGCGCTGACAGGGCAGCACATCTATCGTAGGTCTGCAAAATGCGTGCAGGCAAGAAGCCCAAATCCTCTCCTTTTGTCACATCCCACTTCCAGTCCCGGGCCCCCGGAAGCGCCTCGCGGACTCGCGCGGTCGCCGCAGCCTTCCCCGCCCCGGGAGGCCGCGGCTGCCCCGGGGACGAGTGCTCGGGGGCAAAGGTGCCCCGAGGCCGCGCAGGGGCGCTGGAGCACGAGCACAAACAGGCTCGGGGCTGGAATCCGCGCCCGCATCCAAACAAATCGCTGCCTCTCACCGTCGGGACCGGGCCGCTCCGCCTCCGTGCAGTGCATGAAGAACCTACTCACCTGGCCGAGGCGCCGCGGCCATCACAGGCAGGCGAGCCGCCCAGCGGCTGCCCGCAGCCGGGGAGACTCCGGGGCCGACCCGCCGCTCTGCCACTCATTCCCCCGCACTCGCCGCTCCCGCTAAGGCCAGGGAGCGGCCCCTCGGCCTCCACCACAGTGCCGCCCCGACCCGGGCCAGGCCGCAGCCGCAGAGCGGGAAAGCGGGCCGTGGCCCGCAGACCACCCAGAGGCTACACTGGCGGCCGCGCTCGCTCCCTCTCGCGTGGCCGCCGGGCGCGGCACGCGCACGCTTCGGACTCGGCCACGCGCTGCGGGCGGCGGGCGGCGGGCGGCGGGCGGCGGGCGGCGGGGGGGGCGCCGCGTGCCCGTCGCGCGCTCCGGCGGCCGTTGGGTGGGGGTGGGGGGACGCGGCTCGCGCGGCCGCTCCTCAGACCTCTGCTCTCCTCACGAGCGCCCCACCTCGTCCGGGTCCCCAGGCCGCCCCGCCCCGCCCACATCTCGGCGTACCTGCGCGGCTGAGCGGGCGAGGAACAAGCTCTGCTCCACGGCACGGAAAGCAACACAAATCCCTCACGCAAGTGCGTCCGCACACACGCGTGCTCGGCCGCCGGCCTATATAACGGCTACTCAGCCTAACTTGATGCGGTCAGGTCGGACGAGCGCAAGACCAATCCCGACTGCGTCCTCTGCGCTCCTCCGACAACAATTGGGTGTTGACTCGGGATGGAGGCGTGGCTCTTGATTGGCTTGAATTGCTGCCTATCAGACGCTGGTGATCGCGCTTCCCTGGCATAGATTGGCATTAAGAAACAGCAATAACTGCAAAGTGCACTGCAAAGGAGGACGGGCTGTTCTTTGACCGATTCCAGCGGTAGCCAATAACTGTAAGGAGCTGCTCTTATTGGTTAAAACGCCTTCCGTTGGGCGGAGATCCGTTTTCGGTGCAGGGGCGGTTGCTCCACAAGGTGGGGCCCTTGTACTTTGGGGATGTAAACCCCAAGCAACTAGGAGGTGGGCGCCAGAGAAGCCGAGTGAGCCCGCCGGCCAATCGCAAGGCGGGAAGGCGCTGATTGACACGGGGGTTGGACAGTTCCGAAGAGAAGGAGCCCGAGGGCAGCGGTGCCCTCTGAGGCTGTTAATGAGACGCTCTGCCGGCGGTGGCTGTGTCCGCTTCCCTTCCTTTTCCTCGTTTGTTAAGAATTCGGCCCCTGCGGCCGGCTTTTCCTGTGTATCGGTACGCGGGGAACCAAGTGGCAAAGTTTCTCGGGTTTGGTTCTCCTTTTTCTAACTACTTGGCTTCCCCGCGCCGCCTCAGCGCCGAGGCGGGCGGCTGTGAGGTGCAGGACTCGGGCGGGGCGCGGGGCGGAGCGGGCTTCCCCTTGGCGTCACCGAGCGCGGGCCGCAGGCTCCCGGCTGGGGTCGGGTCGGGCCAGACCTGCGTCGCCGCCGTTGTCGCCGGGTCCGGCTGCCGTCGGGGAGGCGCCGTCCTCCGCGCTTGCGGTCGGGAGAGGCACCTCGCGCATCCCCCGGGGCGTCCGGAGCCCCCGAAACGCTGCGGGGCCCAGCGGCCGCCCCGCCCGCTCTGCCACGTCCCGGGTCGCGCTGCGCCCCTCTCGGGCGCCGGACGCCTGTACCACGGAGATAACTCGGGCTCCACGCCCCGGCCGGGCGCCTTCCAGCGTGTGGCCCCGCTGGGCTGTCTCCTTAGGCCTTGCTGCAGACCGGGGAAGTGAAGCTCAGAGACAGAGGCCGCCCCAGCCCGGGCTGTAGCCTGATGGGTCGCGGCCGGGTCGGCTAAGAATTGGAGGTCACTCGGGGACCCCCGGGAGTCGATGCAACAAGTCCCTCTGGTCCCCCCAAGACCGCACTCTGTCATCAGCCGCCCACATTCGCCCTTGACTGAGTCCCAGGGACTGGTATCGGAGATGACCTAGACGACACCGCCCCGCAGGCTGTGCTGACCCTCGAGCTTCTTACCCGGGATAGGTGTCAGAAGGCAGGAGAGAACTCAGCGCACGGGAAAGCAGCCGATGAAAGGTTCCTGCAGTAAGGAACCTCCGAGATCCTCTTGGCTGGGCTAAGAACTTGGACTTTAATCTGGAGGCGGTGGAGACTCCTGGAAGGGCTGAACCAGGAGAGCTGCAATTTGTTTGTTTTTCGGTTTTTTGGTTTTTTTTTTTTTTTTGCAATTTGTTTTTTGCAGAAAACTGTATTGAGAGACTCTTAGTAGTCAGCGTTTCAAACACCAAGACTGCACGCATGGCTTCAGCTTGTCTTCATTGAAACCGATGGCTGAGCTTTCACTGTTTGTGGCATTTTGAGGGTTTCTAGATATGACAGACTCTGCTTTTCATGTCAAGACCCGCGTTTACTTGCGCTTTTTGCCTGGCCAGTTCCTAGAGATCAGGCGCCCTCTCACCTTCTCTCGACACCAAGTGTGACATCCTGACGTTCAGTCTCAGTCAGAGGATCCTCTTATTGAGCCTGTTCATCACCCCAGTAACCCGAGTGGGGAGACTTGACCTCTTCTTGATCTTCCTTTCCTCTCACATTGCAGGAGGCTAAGGCTGTCTTCCTCCTGCTTAGGAACACAATAGGAGCAACACCTCCCCTGGCAGAGCTCTGTGCACACAAAACTGCCAGCTGTATGCACACCTAGTGGACCCCAAGGTACTGCTCCAAACTGTAGCATGAATGTGAACAGGCTGGCAAAATTTTAAATTTACAGATTGGTAATTTAACCCTGGTGGCCTGTAATGCATGCAGTGCTACTCTTAATCACATTTGGGCTGGACATGGTGGTGCACACCTGTAATCACAGCACTCGGGAGGCTGAAGCAGGAGGAGCACCATGAGTTCAGGCCAGCCTGGGCTACATAGTGAGTTCAAGACCAGGCTAGGCTACATAGAAAGACTCTTGTCTTAAAAAAATATAAAAAAAAATTGTATGCAGGGCTGGGGATTTAGCTCAGTGGTTAGAGTGCTTGCCTAGCAAGCAGAAGGCCCTGAGTTCAATCCCCA
>PVJO010019055.1:0-35204 GCA_004026905.1 Hystrix cristata | reverse complement strand
GATTTATTTCACTTAATAGTATGTTCTCCAGGAACATCCATTTATATACAAATGACTCTAGTTTATCCTTTTTTATGGCGGTGTAGTACTCCATTGTGTAGAAAAACCACATCTTTTTTAGCCATTCATCAGTTGTTGGGCATTTAGGTTGTTTCCAAGACTTAGCTATTACAAATTGTGCTGCTATGAACATGGTTGTTTCTTGTCCATTTTCTCTTTCTTACTGGGGAGCACATGTTTCTATAGCAGAGAAGCCCCCCGCCCTTTCCTTTGCTTCCCCCTGCTAGTTGCTCTGCCCTCTTAGCAATTGCAGTTACAAATTTGAAGTACAACAAAGTGGAGTGGGGAGCGCATGTGTTTAGGATTTACTTAACGCTAAGTGGCCAAAACCTCATTATCATGGTGCCGTAAGGAGCTGGCTGTAGAAGTTATCAGGAAAAACTGAGGCACTGGGCCTCTGTTAACACTCGAGGAGTAGGAGTAAATTGGATGTGTGGACACCCCAGTTATAGGGAACTTTTCAAGAACAGTGTTTGAAATGTAAACTAAAATGATTGAAAACCGGAGCATAAACTTTGTACTATCAAATCTTTAAGTCCCTTCTCTTTTATGTAATAATCACTTGTTAGGTACTGATGATGGTGTAGACCCTGTATTAGGCACTAGGAAAATAGATCTCAGAAAGACACCATCTTTGTTCTTCGCTCACAATCAGGGCTGTGATAATTTTACTTGAGGACAGTGGGGTTTCAGCCTGGCTCAGTAACATCCTAGGGAATCCAGGGTGATGTATTTTATGCTTCCCTCAAGTTGAAGTGTGTTCTGCCAGTGTATGAAGATTTAAATGTGTGAGTAACTGTTTTATCAATTTGTCTATTTTATACTTGGCACCTTGTTTAAGATTTGGTATGAAGGAACTGTTTTTGTGCCACAGAAAATTTTGAAAGCTACTGGTTTGGCATTTAAAAATTTGTTATGTTTCTAAAACTTTAAGGTTAGTTGGAAAAATAAAAAGGAAATAACTAGATTGAGACGTGAAACATGGGAAGACATAAACTGAGTGGGAAACAAACAACTTACCCTAAATATCTGAGGGGTCGCTGTGTGAGAGATTTTAATCTCCACAGTGCAAAGGCAGAACCAACAGGTGGTCTTTACAGGAACGCAGGTTTCAGCAACACAGAACTTTCTAACAGTCATGAAGTTGCCGCCGTGGATTTAGGCTGCCTTTTGGGTAGTGTGTTCCTTGTCATTGGACATCAGTGAACTCATGGATGATGGCCGAGTTTCAAATTGAGCTCCACATTAAAAGAATTAATAACTTTATGCCTCATGATAGTACATTTTTGTATTGGTGAATTTCTCATTGGCTACTACTTTAAAAACATGTGAAGTGTGTGTGTGTGTGTATTTCTGTAGTGAACTTAATATATATTCTGCGTGCATTTCATTTTTTTTTTTCTATAGTGATCAATAATTAATGAAAATGTGGAAGACTCATACTCTCATTGAGAGAAGCCCTGATGGGGATAACATCCACCAATATGATTCTGAAAGCGATCCGAAACAGCCTGGCTCATTTTTACTCAGCTGCCATTGGTCATTGCTTCACCGGATTTTGTCTCTGTTTCAAAATCTTGAAATAAAAGTGGAATGACTTCCAGCATGATTTCAGAAAAAAGGTCACCAGTTGGAAATGGTTCTAACTGTTGTACTATTAAATGTGAAATTGCAGAACTAGCCCTTCTTACGTAATTTGAATTTATAACACATTCTAATGAGAAGCTTCTCTGTTTTTTGTACCATTCCAAATACTAAGAAATGATTTCTGAAGGCTATTGGATTAGTGCTAAACAAAAATTATTATTTCAAAAATACTATGTATGAAGTTCATTCTCTTTGTTTACTAAAACTATCCAATGGGTCCTTGAAGGTTGAAAATTTGCATCTCCCTCTCCTCCACATTATTTTTTTATTTAGAAAATTTAATTTAGCAATAGGCTTGTATTTTTAAACAAAGGACGAAGTAGGTCACAGTTTTTTTTTTTTTAACAATTTAAGGAGTCAAATAATTAGAGAAATTAAACTGAGAATTTTAATTTATAATTATACTGTCTACATTCAGTAACGCTAAGTCAAATTATAGTGTCTAAACTCCATGCAAACGCTTTAAGCTAGTTTATGTGTAGTGGTTGTGACATAGAGTACCAATTAAAAGCACAGTTGACACTGGGAAGTTTTGTGAGCAATGTGTTGTGCAGAAGGCTGAAGTATAGTAGCTAACTCTGTGTCTTGTAGCTGTGATTATTCTTAAGTGTGTTCTGAAGGCTGAATAAACAAAACTTCACAGAGACACATGAAGCATATTGTCAGATGTAAATGTGATTTATCAGTAGCAGACTCAGCGTCACCAAAGGAAAAAATTATTTCGAGTTTTTCCAAGTCACAAGATAGACTTTTTTCCCCCTGTTATCCTCTTTATTTTTATGGGGCTATCAAAGTGAATTTAAAATAAAGAAAAAAATACAAACAAAATTATTAAAAAATTAAGAGTAATTAACACATCCCTCAAGTGCTAGTAAAATTCCATGGCCTGTCTAATGGGCACAGCAGACTTGTAAACAGATATTGAAACAGAGTGTTTACATGTTTTAATACAAGTTTGAACAAGCTGTCGGGGGAACTCAGACGAGTGAGCAGCAATTAACTGGCAGAGCTACTGTCTTATTGGTAGGTTAAGAAAGAGACGATTCCAGATAACCACCCAAGAGATTGCTAGGCTTCATTAGAGATTATATTGTTGATTTTTCCCATCACCACTTTTTCATCCTCTTGGAAGGGCAAAACCTCTATTAGATACTCTGGAGCTCATCTTTATACACCCAGATTTCAGCTTTCGAAAGTAGATTTACTGAGCTCAGAAGAGCTCAAGCTATTGTTTGCTTCTCTCTGTTGGTCTTGTATAGCAAAGCAGCCTGTGGTTAGACTCAGAGACTTTGAAGAAAGCTCTTTAAGAGTGTGTTTTTTGCAAGCACAAGATACTCCATGAAGGACCTATGTCATTACAGAACATAAAATGTTGCAGGAGGTAATTTTGAAGATCACTTTGTGAATCATTTATTATTTCAGAGCTGGGGAAACTGACATCTAGAAACAATAAACAGCTTCTTGGTCACTTAGTTATGTGGAGCCATTGCTATTAAATATGATGTGGGGTGCAAGGTTTGGGTGATGTATGCTAATTTTCAATGGCATGGGTGTTACCACCTTGGAAAAGAGAGATCCTTTATTCCTATGTCCATTTCAATGCCTTTTATTCATTCTGCCTTCTTACCATCCAACAATCAATAATGTTACAAACTTTTCAGTGAGACTTTCTGGCTGCCAATACTCTTTGGATGCAGAACACCTGGGTTTGAATCTAGCCTCTGGCATGTTCTAACTACTGTATTACATTGCATAAGTCTTCAGCTTCTCTAATCTTGGTTTTGAACACAGTAGTCAAATTAGAAGAAACACATTCGTTCCTAGGGTTCCTCCTAGCTCCAATTATCCTGGTTGCTGTCAACCTTGACTTCTTTTTTTCCATGCCTAATAGAAATTGTGGTAAACAAAAGGCCAGTCAGTATTTCTTCCACTTTCTCCTTAACCTTCTGCGGAGAGTCCTGGTCTTCCAGTGTGATTGTTTCCCTGTCAGCGTTGATTATTTCATTTGCGAGCGACATTGTCTATCTGAAGTGAAAGTGTGGTGTAAGAGCAAGTCTCTGTTCTTATCAGGGATGACATTTACTTGTCTAGACCTGATGCTTTTCCTCCTTGCTGCTTCTTGGTTCATTTGGGATCTGCTATTACTGTTGGGGTTTTTCTTGTCATCCACAGTGTTGCCAAGAATAGGGAGGACACTATTCAGCACTTTTTTTCTGTGGGTACCAAGTCCCTTCCTCCTCTTTGCGGTCCACAATCTGTGTGCTCCTAGCAGTTAGAACACAGTAGTATAAGAAATCTCAGTTCACTCAACTTGTGGAGTTGTGGGAGAAACCTGGAAGATGAAAGTTGAAAGGAATGGTAATGGGCATCTAATCTTTAATCATAGACAGGGAGAGTAACCAAGCTCCACTGAGATCAGGGGACTGAAGTCATATAACCAATTAGTGACTGAATGAGAAATGACACCCAAACCCTCTGCATCTATGTCTAGTGATGTTTCCAATCTCTCCCCGTGTCTCTCGCACAGCCTATATAAAGGCTTGGCATTTCTGTGGAGTGGTTCTCTCGTTACCCCTTCTGAGCAATGCCAGCTGTCCATGCAGGGAGCGGGGCATTTAGCCAGCGTTGGACCACGGCTGTCTGTAAAGAGAAGTTGAGCGAATACATTGACATTTTCAGCCGTGGCAGAGCCTGCTTTGCTCTTCCGGCTCTGACCTGACGCTTCAGAGGAAGGGTGATTACATTTGCTGTTCAGCTAACAATTGCGTGTAATTTTCAGCCTGCCTTCTTCCTCAGCGCTGCCTTCCCACGCTTCCATCACATGCCACAGCGTATCTGCTTGGTAATTACACTGGTAGGGACTTACCTACGCCGTTCGGAAAAGGTTTGCCCAAAGTGCTTATTTACTTGGGCATAATAAATCTCGATTGATACCTTGGTAATCTCTGAGAGCAATCCAAGATTCCCTCCCACAGTGGGGAAGGTTGAAGAGTCAGGGAAATGTTGACAAAAAGAGAGAAAGAAAAAGAAAAAGAGTTGTGCTTCCTCGCTGTAGAGCCAATCACAGAATTTCGGATGGTTTGGACTCTACGTGCCTTACTCTTTTGATGTTGGGCAGTTCTACAGTCAGGATTGCTCATAAACTTCCAAGAGCTCCTGAGCAGATTTGGTCTTAGCACTTATTTATTCCAATCACCCCATTTGCAGAACGGGACACCGAATCCCAAAAGGCAGAAGCTGCGCTACAGGTGTGTGGCTGAATTGAGACCGGAAGTTGGATCTGAAGTTTGATGATCAGACATCCTCCTGCTAAATTCTGACTTTCAGAAAAGGATGAGAGGAAACACATAATAGATGATTAAGAAAGTAGTTTTGAAATTCCAGGAAGACACTGACTTTTGTACATAGCAAAGACCGAGGAAAACCTTCTGAGTTATTTAAATTGTAACTGCTTGTTTAAGTGAAGAAAATGTGATTGAGAGACACGAATGCTGAATTTCAGTTGACCATCGGCTCCCTTTTTTTTTTTTTTTTTTTTGGTGGTGCCGGGGATCGAACTCAGGCCCTTGTGCTTGCAAAGCAAGCACTCTAATCACTGAGCTAAATCCCCAGCCCCAATCGGCTCCTTTTGATGTCTAAGTCACAGCACCTCAGTCTCTCAATTTTTACACCATTAGCATAGTGGTGTTAATTTCTGTCTCTCCCTTGATATCATTCACTTATTCAGCAAATACTGACTAAGAGCCAGGCCTTGAATTAGTCACCAAGGGAAATCTAGGGACTAATGCAGTGCCATTTAGAGATTAATATAAATGCGTTAAATCAGCCCTTGATTGAGGATAGCTACACAAAGGAAATGAAGATGTAGCTCAGTAGTTGGGTGCTTGTCTGTCAGACACAAGGGCTTGGGTTCCATCCCCAGCACTACAAATACATACATACGTACATGAGTGCATACATACATGTATAAAGATCCTATATGAGGTTAGCATACAGTTTTGAATGTTTTAATCCTTTGCACTAGATGTTAGATAATACCATGTACTGGTTGGTTGTTTATAACTTTGGTGAGCTATACAAATGTTTATATAATTAAATATTGATTTGAAAGAAAAACGGGAACAAATACGAATAACATGTTTTTGTTTGTGGCAGAGAGTTGCACTCAAATAGTACTTTTGGAGAGGTTGGGTGGATTGACTAGTATTAGTGGTTACTGTACCTGTGGCCCTACTATTTTTCGCCTCTAGAAGAAAGGTCTTCGTCATCATGTGATCTGTTTTAATCATTTTAGCTCTGTTGTGCCTTGATTAGTTTGGTCTGTTGATAGCTGGCTTACTCACTTTGTGATTGTGTAGCTCACTATGGTTAGGTGTGTGGGAACAAAACTAAGAAGACATTATAACTACTAGGATCCAAGAGGTAGGAATAGAGATAGTAAGAGCAAAACTACTATTGCTAGAAGACCACAGATTTGAGGTTTAAGAAAAAAAAAATTCCCCCACCAGGTGATGGGGCTGGAAATCAAACACAGGGCATTGCATGTGCTAGGCAAGTGTTCTACTACTGAGTTATGGCCTTAGGCCCAAGCCTTACTTTATCGATTTGCTAAACGTGGATGGTAATAATGCTAAGTCCTGTGACAGTGGGAGGACTGTGCCCATTGCACAATTACTTCATACATAGGAAATCCTCAGTAAAGACTTACTGTTTATTGTTGACGTGTGCCTTTCCTATCCCCGTGGGATGGTTGGGGGGGGTCCTAGAAGAGCAACAGAGAAGGTCACGAGTGGAACCCCTCAGTTCTCCTCTGGTGCCTGGCGTGGGACTCAGTTCCTGAAGGAGCAGCACTCAGGGGACAGTAGCTCTCAAGCTCCTTTCACCGTAGGCATCGTGCTTGGGAAAGGACCATCTCTCTTGTTTTCTCTTCTGATGGTGTTGTGTATTTTCAGAACCTCTAGGGGGATCTTCCCTTTCACTTCTTGCTTTCATGATGATTATTAACCTAGAGTGAAACCTACCTAGACCCAGAGGAAGTAAGCACACAGTCAGTGTCGTTCCAGCAAGACCAGCTCTCACCATTGCCTGTTGTGTTTTTGCTGGGCCGCTCTCCGAGGAGCTAAGGAGCCCTGTCTAACACGTGTTAGAGTATCCATCAGTCACTAAACTTGTGAAGTTTCTGCAAACCCACTTCTCAAAAGGAAGACCTGCATCGTGATGTTAGCAGAGGAAAGCACTGTCTCACATTTTAGCTGACTGAAACTTTACAGTTTCAATTTGCTAAAAGTTGCTCTGGAATAGCCAAGAAGAGGCCTAGGGCCAGAGGGCCTCCATGTCTATATGACTGAATTTATCACCTTCCTTGGGTCCGTCGTATGTGGCTGAATTTTTCTTACATTGAGTTTTCACTCTTGGTAGATTCCTATCCAAAGAAACAATTCTAGTTTCTTACCTGTCTGTGTCAGATCTTTGAACAAAGATCTTTCCCCATTCATTCTTCTCCTCCAGTCCTTCGCCTTGGGGTGGTAGGTCAGCTCCGTGTGCCTCAGACATTCCTTGCTCTGTCCCTGGATTATTATTTCCAGTCTCTGTCCTTGTTGCTCCCTTATCTTTCGGAGCCTCTGAGCCTCTAAAGTCTTGGTTAAGGGCCTCCCCTGCCAAGCCTGTGCCAGCTCTTGTCAGTCAGTCTCGCACTTTCCCATATGGTTTCTGCATTACTCTCTCTCATTACTCATGTCAGTACACCTTCCTTAGACAGATGTTAAGCTCTTTGAGTAAAGGATGAGAGTCTGATTCATCTGGAGCTCCAGTGATAGGAATATAAATTCATTTATTTATTAAATTCATAGATATGTTTATTTAGTGCCTATCACTGCTTAGGCCTCAGGATTATAAAGTGATAAGCACGTCTGTTCTCTAGGATTCCAGAGTTCACTCTGGGGGGTGAGCAGGCAGTCGGGTAGAATCACATGTCATGAGCATGTGACAGGAGGGTGCCAGATGCTGTCGAAGTGCGGGGACAGAGCACATGGAACTAAAGGGTGGAGTATGTGTGGTTTAGGTCCTTAAAGACTAATTGGAAGCTACTTACCTTGAGGGGTATTACGGAAACATTCACGGAGTTGGAGGCATTTGGGGTGGGGCAATATAAAGACAGAGGGCTGGGAAGAAAGAGGAGAATGACATGCCAGTAGTGAGCACAGAATGAGCAGGGGTTCAGATTCATGACAGTTCATTGTAAATCATGGGAATGGTGCCCCGGGTCACTGTTGACATGTGGAAAAATGGCAAGAGAATGTGCTTAGAAAGCTCACCTGCAAACACAGGAGGGCCTTGCGAGAGTTGGGGCTGTGTTTCCATGAGAGGAAGATCTCGGGGTACTTCACTGTGCTGGGGAAAACTCAACAGACTATGGAGTCGATGGTTTGCACTTGAATACAAGTTGGCTGTTTTTTTGTTTTTTTTTTTTTTTTAAACCTATGCAAAAGCCAACTTGCCATAGTAATAAGTAACTTGGGGCTGCTGGGGAAGTATGTATGTTTCTTTTAGAAACCACTGCGTTTTGTATTAACCCATCTTTAAAATTTTCTATTTTGGATTAACCTTAGATTTACAGAAAAGTTGCAAGGATAGTCTAGCCCATTTTGAAAATGTACCATGAAAATGAATACCTGCATACTACAAATGAATAAAGAACAGTAAAACTTCTGAACCTTTTTTCGATGGCATTTATTCCCCATTTGTATTCACATTAATCATACTGAGAGAAAAAAAAAGAAAATTACTTTTATCCCCATTTGGTAGGAGACTGAGACTCAGTCAAAAACCAAAACAAAATTGATGTTTCTCAACCCTGAGAGATGGGCTTGGTTTTCTTACTTAAATTTTTTTTTTTTCTCAGTGATTCCAAATGTACAACCAGATTTAATAACTGTGAGTAAAAGAGACATGTATTGATTGTTTTTCTACATTGGTTTTGTGCCATACCTCAGTGGTATTTTAGGGATGTGTAAAATATGGTCCTTGTCTTTTCAAAGCTATCTCACTTTTTGTAGTAAATATATATATTTATATACATATTTATGTATATTTATGTATTTTTATACATACACACATATATAGAAACAATATTGTATTATATACATATTAATATTATATATGTATTTTTTATATATATGGGGGAAAAGAAAAGAAGGGGCATATAATCAGAAGGAAAAACCAACATCATCACTTGCTTCCTGACATATCCTGATTCCCAACTTCATGTTGTCTTCTTCTATCAAGAGATCTACCACTCCTTTTCTTTTCATCTGTGTAAGATGGTCATACAGTTTGCAGTGATTTTATATGAGAATAGAGGCCTTCCTTTCCCCTCAGTTTACGTGGCACTTCACAGTGTATAAAGCACTTGAGTATTGATTGTCTCAGTGGTTGTGATGATAGCTCTGGGAGCTAAGGAGGGCAGACTTTTCTGTGTCTTGACTTTGAGGGAGTGGGGGGATCGAGGCGCTGGTGTGTTCGAGGTCACGCTGCTCATCCACGGCATGGACCAGTGTCCATTCCCGGGTGACACTGTGTCGCAAGTCCCCTCATTTCCCCTTGTCTCGCTTGCTATGCCATGTGCTGAGGCCTTGGTTTTCCCCGCATTTCCTGTGTTTTTTGTATTTGCAGACATCTGGAGGTAATCATGTAGCCCTCTTAATTAATTCAGTTCAATTAATAAATTACTAGTTGGATTTGGGGCTGGGAGCGGTGCAGGGAGGCCCGGAAGGTGCCCTCGCTGGAGCGCTCTTGCAATCAGGCTTGGAGAGCTCTCCTGGGCGGCAGTTTGCGGAGCTCATCTCCAGCAGGAAGGCTGCTTGGAGGGGTGATTGGCTTATCTCACAGGGAGACAACATTTTCCTTTCTCCACATGGTGTGTATCCTCAACACATCCACAGCCAGGCTGGCCTTGTTGGTCCCCAGGTGGTTAAAAGTACAAAACTCCGATATGCTACCAGCTCAGCAGGGCTCTTGATGCCATTTATTTTTCTTCTGTGGTGCAGGGCTGACCTGTGTATTGTAGGTGTTGGGTAATCCTATGCTGTCTCTTGTTCCAAGCATCGTGGCGTGAAACCAGTGTCCCTCTTCCCCATTTCCAGGTGCCTCTCAGTAGGAGGCAGAGCTGCTTCCACAGGGTGCTTATTTTATTTTATATGTATTAGCGCATGCTTGCAGTACCTAATGATTGCAGTCATTGTGTGGACTAGGTACATGACGCATCTGAATTCTTCACTCTCTCTTTCCCCCTCCCTCCTTCTCTTGGTTCCTTTCCCTTTTGCAAAAGATCATTTTAAAGTGCCATTTTTCATGTGTCCTGCCTCTCTACAGAACACATATTTAAACTCCTCAAGTACACATGCAAAGCTGTCTTACTTTGGTTTCCATTGTGGTTCCACACACTTCTTTTGCTAGCTACTTTCTTTTATTCCCCCTCCAGCCGCACTAAACATAAGTGCTGTGCCTTTTTCTGCATATGTGACTTTACTAACATTGGTCAGGTCCACCTTCCATTCAGCGCTCCAGGCCCAGTCTGAGCAGTACTCACCAGCAAGTCCTCTCGGTTCTGCTCCTGGCAAGAAGTGATCGCATCTTTTCCGGCATCCCAGGGATGCTTGTTTTAAATCTCGCCTAGGTAGCTTATCACCTTGGTTAGGCGTCACCATTTAATTAGTGTGGTAATTATTTTATAGATCATTAATCGAATTGTAGCTTTTCCCCCCGACTTCCTACATAGAAACATCTTCAAATTAGGAACTATTTTTTATTCCTATCTACTAAACAGGCAATTATTGGAAGTGAGGTATTCAGGTGTGAGGGACCGCTCTCCTCCCCCCCATGTCCTCCTCCTCTTCATCCACCTTCTATTCATCTTCTGCTTCCTTCCCTTCCTTGTTCTGAGTGTTCCCCTTTCATTCCTTTTTTGCATCTTCCTTTTTTCTTATTTCTTCCTTCATTCTTCCATTTCCCAGAGAGCTTTCTAAAGATTCATTAAGTATGGATTAAGATGAAATAGCATGAAGTGAGATGTCACCATCATTTTCAGGCCTCTATAAAAACGGTGCTTATTTCTTTCTAATTACAGATTTCGACAATGTCTCATCCATCTTGGCTGCCACCCAAAAGCACTGGTGAGCCCCTTGGCCATGTTCCTGCGCGGATGGAGACCACCCATTCTTTTGGGACTCCCAGTATTTCCGTGTCTACACAACAGCCACCCAAGAAGTTTGCACCAGTCGTTGCTCCAAAACCCAAGTACAACCCGTATAAGCAACCCGGAGCTGAGGGTAAGTGCTGGTATTGCAGAGCTGAGGATCTAGAATAGGATAGAGGTGCTTGGTTCGTACAACTTTGTGTTGGAAAATGGAAGCTCGTGAATTGACAGAGTAGCAAAGGTTAGTGAACCTCAAGTAGTCTTTCTGGATCAACCTTTCTTTTGGAAATACAGGATTAGGACCTCATAGACAATATGGATGTGGTGACGGAGTTATAAATGGGATTAAAGCCTGAACTAGAAAGATGACCTCTTCATACATAGTTCTGTGGCTTTCTGCTGCCTTCTCCCCATTCCTGTGGTGTTCTCTTGAGGTGATGTGTGTACCACCCACCCAATGGTTCCTCCCACTCGCCACTGGACAGGTGTTCCGAAATGCCGCCAAGGAGTAATCCAAGGAGAAACCTGTGTGGAGTGAACCGAGTAAGTTCCCTGGAATTTGCCTTACCTTCTCTGGCGATTTTTACTTCCTTGGGCAATTGTAGGATAAAGTAGTCTGAAGATCTCTGTGAGATTCATATTTGTTGAAGCTCATAGATAATCCTAAGTGAGCCCTCGTTTCAGGGGTTTTAATAGTGCATTCAGTTTACATCACATGGACTTTGAAGGTCCACATGAATTGAGTATTCACATGTGTGTGGATGTACATACTACATACTTCTATATTATACCGCATGGACAGTATAAATGATGCCATACTTTTTGGTCAAAGAGGTTCCCTATTTTTCCCAATGTCAGCAGCTCATTCAAACTCCTGAAGTAATAATTTAAAACTTAACACACAGAAGAATGTTAAACTTTTGGGAATGGAAAAAGCAGGGTGATAAAAAGAAATTCAGTCCCTCTTTCTTTGTTTTCTGCCACCATTAAAATTTTATTTTACCTTCTTGATGTTTTTCACTGCTGTGATATCTTTTTCACTCTTTCTTTTTTTCCCACTCTTCTCCTGCCCCTAGAAAACACTTTGGTAGTATACTAGTGTTTTAGGAATTGTGTCAGAAGCCTGCTCTAGGTGACTGGGTGCTTAGGGAGGGTGGTAGGGATGGTTTTGTGGCAACCCATCTGGAGCTGTGGCTGTGGATCTTTGGGTATCCTTTCCCCCAGAAAAGGCAACACCAAGATCACCAGAGAGCTGCTCTGGAAAAGCAGTAAATGAAGCCCTTACCTCTCTGCTCATCTCCAAAGCAGCGCTAGAAGCTTTATTTCCCTCGCAGGGGACTCTACCTTTTGCAATGAAACAGGGACTTAGTGGAGCTGGTTTTCTTTGGCTTCTTTCTTCTTTAGAGACTGTGGGGCTTGGAAATGGGATGTGGAAGAGGATCCCTCTCACAGCCATGTATTGGCTTCCTCATTTGTTTTAACATTTCTCCTTACCTTATTATTACTGTTACCTCATTATTACTATTTTGTCGCTTAATTTTTGGGGGAAATCAGATCTACTTCTTTCTACTAGAAAGGGAATAAAAGCCTCCTCATTATAGAGTGAGGGGCAGTGGTGCGAGGGACATCTGAGAAGGTTCCACAGTCAATTATGTGCCTGAGAGTTAAGGCAGAGCAGGCATGTACAAGAGGCTGTAGTCAGTAGGTGAATGGAGGGTACATGTGAAATCTGGAGAAGAGTGGCCGATAGTGGTGCCCTTTAGAGACTTTTACTTTGTCTTCGTGGCTTCCAGTGGATTGGCCCCTCGGATGGCTCCCTCTGCCTAGACTCTGTGTGCTTTACCTGCTGTCAGACTCTCTAGAAACACTGGAGTCAAGTGTGATACTTTGCATACCCCGCAGCTCACAGTCTTTGTACCTCATCTAAGTACCACCTCACGTGGTTTTGTTACCCGTTGAAATCCTGTCTGTATCACTTTCCCCAAAAGATCTGTTTCGGTGTGACCCAGATCAAAAGTAATCATTTCCTTCCCTGGGTTTTCATCAACGTTCTATTCTGCACTATCAAATTTCTACTATTGTTATTGCCCCTGCTTTTTTCAGTGCCTTTTGGAATATGTAGCACTGTACCTACGAAGCTCTACGCTTTCCCATTATTGTGTCATTGTGTTTTCATTACCACCCCCAAACTGTTTTATTTTTCCTTAAAGAAATAGAAGCTTAGAGAGGGGAGGTGACCTTTTCTGTGATTTTTGTGGACAGTAAGTTTTCTGAAGTGCGGCTGTTGTGTGTATCCAGCACGCAGCTTCGACCTGCACATTTCAATCGTGTCTGTCTTCCTTTACCCATTCTTTGAGCTTTTCAGTCCAGGACTTGTTTAACCACTGCTGCCCTGAGGTTGCAAATTACATTTTTCACCTTGGCATTATGTCTTTAATCTCTGGGGTTTGCTTTTTCTTATTTCTAAATTCTGACTGTGAAAGTAGAAAAGTACCCGCATGTTTTTCACACTAACTTACATTTATGTGGTACCCAAATGTTATAATTTTCTTTTATAAGATATTCTGCTAATAACCTTTTTATAAAGGGTTTTTGCACACTTAAAGGTGCGGTGTGCTCTTTTCCAGTTAGCAGCTCTTTATGTTTTAGGTCATTTAAATTTTATTCCTATCGTTCTACTTTTGAATGATTCTGTGCAGATTTGTGTTTCCTTACTGCCTTTGAATGGTTTACAGATTGCCTTCTTCCAGATTTTATAGTGTTAAAACTGTTTGTATCATTTTTGTCAAATTCTTTTTTTATGTTTTTATGATTTTTGACCCACTGCCTTTTACACTGATAAGGAAAACAAGATAGTGCAATTTTCTTCTGGTCTTTAAAGTACGACTGCTTAACATTGTTTACCTTGAAATCTAGGTCCTTCCTTTTGCCTCAAATGTAAAACAACAGCAGGGAAGAAGCAACAACAACCAAATAAAAACAAAGCCTTAAACTTTGCTGGTGCGAAGTTTATTTTTCTGTTCTTGGCAGATAGCAGAGTATGTGAGCTCTCTTACTTTACTGATTTAATGTTTTCTTTAGATGGTTTTGAAATGATCCTGTTCTTACCCTCTAGTAACTGGAATCTTGGTCTTTTCTCTCTTCTATCTCCCTTTCCCTCCCCTCTCCCTACTCCCCTCTTTCTCCATACTCTCCCCTCTTGTCTTTGTTCTCTCTCTTTTAATAATTCGCTGGGTTGCAATTTGATAATGCGTTTTATACATCATTGCAATAAATATTGATAAGAATGATTTGTAAAGTTTTCAAGTCTGTGAAGTTGGAGTTTTCTTGTGATCTAGAATTGCCTTTCTCCAGTCTCTGAAATTCCTTTGGAAAAACATTTTTGTTAGACTTCTTAAAAAGTGAACCCATAGAGTACCAATTTAAGACGATCTTTTTTTGTAGAAATCCTTTATATTGGTTGCATCTTTTATGTTTATCTAGCAGTTACATTTCATTGTCTTAATTTTCAGAAGAGAATTTTTCTGCAGCTCTCTGGGGTAGAGAGAACAGATGTTAGTGCCATTTTTCTGAGGGTGGTGGGCTGCCTAAAGTGAAAGCACTTGCCGAGGCACCACGCAGCAATACGGACTTCTTATCTGGAACTCTTACTGATTTTAAAGGATTATGTATTTTGGAGATTGAGCTATACAACCTCATCGTTTGTAGAACCCCATTATTTCATGATTCTTCTTTGAAATTAATTTCAAAATTATGACCATTTTCGCAAACTATTCCTAACCACATTATCTTGTATGTTTTTAAAAATAGAGATAAGGCCTCTGTTTTCCAGTTTTGCTTCTATCACTTGTAAAGAGAGTTCAGGAGAATTGATGTGGATTTTATTACATAGGAAGCTTAGGATGGAATTGATTTTCCTAGATCATTCAGTGTTTTCTTCCACCCTGAGGTTATTAATCCATTTCATGGAGGGGAAATCACGATAGATCAATGCTAATATGGCATTGCCATAGTAACTATAACAAAATGCTGAAACGTGTGACAACTGACTCTCCATGATAGAGGTGACCACAAGGCTTACTTCCTTCCTGCTTTCTTTCATGCCAGCACCATTTCTCATGCACTCATACTAAAGTCTTGGAGTACTCGAACTAGAAAAGAGTTTGACGTGTAGTTCTTTCCTCTGTCAGATGTGAAAACATCTGAGATGCAGGCAGAGTCTTTCCTTAGGGTACCGAGAGTTTCCCGTTGAACTGGCTGCAGAGTTTCCTAGATGTACTCATTGCATTGTGCCACTGTAGTCTAAAGCAGATGCAGGATCCTGCTTGCTTCCTTGGAAATGTTGAATCCTGGGCTTTGGATATGCACTGGGTAATTAGCGTTAGTACTGTGGATTTCTGCTCTGGCAGGGCCTATTTGTTTTGTTAATAGAGAGGCAACATTTGAGGGTGATACATTTAAGGGAGACATAAGAAGGTGTTGTGCTTACCCTTTTATTTTGAACATATTAGCCAATTTGGTGCTGCTTCTCTCCTTCTGTTATGGAAACCTTTTTTTCTTTTTTAAACCTAGAGTCATTGGGTAGAAATCAGTGATATCTAAATATTTACACTCACAGCATGCTCTTTTCTCAAGAGTCTTGAGGTCTTTGTTCCCATGCAAAGGGACTCACCTGTGGCTTCAGGGGTACAAATGGGAAACATCCTTTTGTAGCCCTGTTAAGTTGACAGCAGTGCTTAGTGAGTAGTTGCGATGTTTCAGATGTTTATTACAATTATGCATTGCGTGCCAGTTATAATTATGCATCATGCACCACGAAGATGGCTGCAGATTCTCGGAAATATCAGGGATTCTAACGAGACCAGGTTTGACTGGTGCGCCTGGATCAGGGTAAGCACTTGAGCCTCATCTGTTGATGCAGAGTGCAGTGTATGAGTTTTAACTTTCAGATCCTCAAGGGGAAAATAGGACAAGCTGTTCATTCACTGAATGATCAAATATTAGCTCTGTTAATTTGATCTTTACATTGCATCTTCTTGCATAAAAATAACTTGTACTTCCTGGGATAAAATCGGATCTTACCAATAGTGAGACTTTATCAGCACTTGAAAGCTGCAAGGTGCAGCATTGGCCTGATAGACCGTGGACTTACATTCAAGACTCAGTTTTACTGTTTGACCTTGGATATGATATTTTTCTACTCCGCAGTCTCCTTAACTTACAAAGTTAGCTGGTGATATTAATTATGGTCATGATTGATTAGGGGATCAAATATAATGATGAGTGAAAATGTTTTTAAAATGCAAAATACCTTCAGCCCTAAGGAATTACTATTGTATACTTGTCCAACAGTCATTTATGTAAAGTAGGGTTTGTACCAGAGGCTTTTTTAGGGGCCAAAGTAATGGCAATTAACAAAACGGAGACTAATCTTTACCCTCTTGGAATGTGTTTTCTTGTTGTAAAAAACATGACTTATTAATGATAAGTAATACTGACATAATTATAAGCTAGTATGTGTTTCGTAAATTTATTTTATAGCCTTGTAATACTATCACTAATAATTATTGTAAATTATGAAAAATTGCTTCAATTCCAAAAATGTATGTTAATACAAGTATATTATTACTAATAGTAGATTCCGTAAACACTGATAAATATAATTATCTCCTAATAATAGTGGTGGGAATCACCGTTCCTCAGTATTGTAAAGTATAAAATTCTGGAACCAGGCATGTTTAATCTTAAAAATCACCTATAAAATTCTTCATTTCTTTAATGAGGATAATAATGCATTTCTAGGAGGTACAAGAACCTTAGCTAGAAATGCTGTACGTGAGAGCTGGAAAGTGTTGGAGGCAGGCAGGGGTGATTAGCACCATTTTTGACTCAGATCAGACAGATTGTTCAGTATCATAGACTAGAAGGTGGTAAGGCTGAGCCTCGGTCTGTGGATTGCTGCAAGGATCGCCACAGTTCCAAGTCACAGTGCAGATTCGATAACTTGTTTGTAAGCTGTAGTGATAGAATACTCCTGAACGGAGTGCGTTTGATGGTTCACGACAAGGAGATGTTCGTGTAATTGTTAACAAAAAATGTCGTGTATTTTGTAACCTGTCAACCTAATTAACTGTTGAAATGAATTCTTAATAAGGCGGTGGATTCCTAACCCTTAGATGGTTACAAACACAGTGATTAAGGCTGGTGTATGTGGTGAGATGCTCTTTATGCATTTTTATTTTGAAATATAAATGTATAATATATTCACTGCATATTTTAAATTTTAAATGGAGCTTAATTTCTTTTTTGTATATAAAGTATAGAGAACCATTATGATATATCACCACACAGCTATTAGAACAGTTACAATAAAAGCTTGTACAGCGTGCTGGTGAGGATGTAGAGAAATGGTCTCTCACATTGCTGGTAGGAATGTGTAAAATCACACTGACACTCTGGATAACTCTTCGGCAGAGTTTTACAAAAGCAAAGATGCACTAACTATGCGCCTCAGCAATTGTGCCTGTTGCCATTTAACCTAGATGAAAAGTTATGTTCCCACAAAAACTTGTACACGAATGTATGGCAACTGTTTCTCTTTAATGACAAAACAGTGGAAAAAGCCCAGACATCTTTTGGTGGACAAACGTCTAAGCGAAGTCTGGTGGTATGTCTAGATAATGGAATAATGGTATTCAGTCGTAAAAAAATGAAAGTACTCTTGGTGTGTGCAACAATCCAGATTGAACTGAAAATCATTCTACTTAACAGGAAAAGTCAATCTTGAATAGTTGCTATCTTGTATAATTCCATTTCTAAAACATTCTTGAGGTGACAAAACTCTGGAAATGGAGGACAAATACATGGTTGATGAAGGACAGAGGTGGAGGACCGGGGTAGGAGTGGATATTCATATAAGAGAAAGCAACAGCAGCCTTCCTGTGGTGGTAGAGCAGTTTTGTGTCTCAACTAGATTAGTGGTTACATGAATCGATACGTGTGCTAAAATTGCATAGAACTGTACACACATGTGCACGTGCACACACACACACATGCATACAAATGAATGCAGGTTAAAAGTGGTGTGAATCGAGTGAAGTCTAGCTAACGGTAATGCAACAATATCAATTTTCTGGTTTTGATAATGAACTTTAGATAAATGGGATGTTACCTTTAGGAGAAGCTGGGTAAAGTATATATGAAATTCTGTACAATTTTTATTTAAAAAAATTTCATGTAGCTATCTGTCATCTATTTTTATTAGCACATGTTCTAGTGCATAATGGTTATATTCACCATGGGGAGGTGTATGTGTATATAACACATCTTAATTTTCTTTTCATCCCCTTTCCTTCCCCTTTCTCCCCTCTCCCTCCATTTCTTGGTCCCTTTCCCTTTTGTAAAGGTTTGTCTCCTTGTCTCCTATTTGCTTTCTTTCCTTTTTTTTTCTCTTTATCTTATGTATAATTTGGGTTTATCATATAAGAGAAACCATAAGAATGTGTGTTTATTTTACTTAACACTATGCTCTTAATGTGCATCTATTTTCCCTCA
The DNA here is from genome assembly GCA_004026905.1 of Hystrix cristata. Classification (NCBI taxonomy): domain Eukaryota; kingdom Metazoa; phylum Chordata; class Mammalia; order Rodentia; family Hystricidae; genus Hystrix; species Hystrix cristata. Next base: position 16,750 of record PVJO010019055.1, on the reverse strand, counting down.
AATGACTTAAATTTATCCTCCTTTATGACAAGGTAGGACTTCATTGTGTATAAACACTACATTTTCTTTATTCATCTCTTGATGGACATACAGGCTGTTTCCAAGATTTAGCCATTGTGAGTTGTGCTGCTGTAAACACTATTACACTATTTTTAGAAGTTTCAGTGAGTCTGTGTTTCAAATTTAAAAGTTTAATAATTGAATGAAGTTACACTATTTTTAGAAGTTTCAGTGAGTCTGTGTTTCAAATTTAAAAGTTTAATAATTGAATGATAAAAAAAGTTTCTTTTTATTTTATATGTTATTAGTATGAGTTTGTGGTAAATAGTAAATACATTCATTGTACGTATAGATTTCTTAAAGTACCATCTTATATGCAACACGAATTGCCTTGTAACACTCTAAGATCACTGCTATAATGTAGGCTTCAAACTAGTGGCTTTCCAAGCTGACCAATCTTCAGAAAAATTAAATAAACATTAAAAAAATATACAAATCTTATATAGTCTCTCAGTTCCACAGATTCAGGATCTTAGGGGATGGACCTCAGAAATTTGCATTAAAACAAAACAAATAGGATAACATTCCCAGGTCAGTTTGATTGCTGCTCAACCAAAATTTGGTAACCACTAGTTCATTCATTAAGCCCAAGGACCAGTCAGATGGCTTTATTGCTCTTTGGACCTGCGGGTCCTTTGGTTAAGGGGACTAGTTCCTGGAGTCTTAAGCAGCTTTTCTCATGTGAGCGATGCAGAGAATCGGGGAACCACAGCACCCTTCACACTGTTACAGATTTCCCGCTAAGTGTCCACCTTAGACACTAGATCTTTGCATGTACTGTCCCCAAAAATATTTATTTGGAATCTAACAACGAAAGACAGAAGAATTAAAACAATAACAAAAGACTGATTCTTCTGCAGTGGATGCCCAAGTTTCTGCATTATCAAGCACTTTCTGTAGTGTTACTTCAGGAAGTATTGCGGGAATTTTCAGCCGATTTGGGTCACCGCAGGCCTATGTAAATCACCTATAAATGGATTCATTATGAATATTTTAAAAATAAATCTGACACCTGAGCCTTTAGGCAAATGGACCATAGCAAGAAATTATACCCTAGAACAACCAGTGACTTAAGGATCTGTTAAAAAAAAAAATCAGTGTTATATTTTTATCATTCTTCCTTAAAATTACTTCAGCCAGAGACTGGACAACCGAGGACACCAGGGGGAGGGGAGCGCAGGTCCCCGGAATGTGGTGCTTTCCGGTTCCTACCACTTAGCCCTTCTGGCCTTTTCTCTTATTGTTTGATCTTCACATTATTGTGTATGTTGCTGTCTTCAAATAAAATACATAGTCCACCAGTCAAGATGGATGCGAACAACCATTGGGTTATGCTGTGTAAATTTAGTATAACGAAACAATTTGTGGGGCATCTTATGGGAGGAATTGGGGGAAACTACACAGAGGAGGGGACGTCAGACTTCCGTCTTAGAGAATGAGTTAGTTATTAATCAGGGCGAAAGGGACGTGGCCAGCACAGCGTGTCACACAATGGGAACAGCATGTTCAAAAGCAGAGTGTGGTGCCCATTCTGACCCTTGGTGTTTTGGGCAGCTCTTTGCTGACATCCTCAAGTAATGCATGTGGACTTCTGGGGGTAGTTTTGCAGTTGAGTGGAGTGACTTTGTGTGGGGTAGAAGCACACGGGCTACTGTGCTTTGAAACTTATCTCTAGGGATAGCTCAGGAAGTTGGGTAGCTAGAGAGGATGGCTGCAGAAACCAGGGAAAACCTATCTAACAGCATTCTCCTTTTCTACCTTAACATCTCTATGTATAGAAACATTTCATTCTAAAGCTCCAGATGCAACTGGGGGCAGAGGGCAAGGGTACTTCTGGCCACGACCACCCAGGAAGGTGCTTCCTGCTCATGCTGTTAGATAGGATTTCCTTGGTTTCTGCAGCCATCCTCTCTAGCTGCCCAACTCCTGGATATACTTCAAGGCAGCCTTCCCCCTTGTCAAACACACACCCTGAAGAATGTGAGATGTGAGCCACCTTAAATATCTTTTTTCTTCTGTTTTGCTTCTTTACTTATCCACAGTCTGAGGTGTTCCTGAGAAATCAGGAAGCAATGAAATAAGGATTTTATTGTGAAATAGTCATTACCAGTTGCAACTTTAAGTACTTGTGTGTACGCACATGCATGTGAATAAATTTCAGAATACTTTCTCACACATTGAGTTCCGTCACCATAGTATCCTGTAACTTTATTGTAGTTCCTACATTATTATGGTTCCTAGAGACAAACAAATATCTGAGGTTCAGAGGACTCAGGGTGGAGCTAATAAATGCAGAAACCCTGTTTGATTAAATTTTAGTATTTTCCTTACGTTTTGGTACTATAGACTAATCACCCTGTAATAATCATGGTTTTTTTTTTGTTGCTTGTTTTTTGTGGTGGTAGGGACCAGGCATATGGTTGCTTACATGCTAGGCAAGTACTGTGCCGCTGAGTTATATCGCCAGCTCCTCATTCTTGATTTTTACCATAACCAAAATAACTTTTCTGGCTCATCAAAGTCTTAAGTATGCAAAAAACTTCCGATAGTTTTATTAGTCTGTGTCGCTCCTGAAGTCTGCTTTGCTTTACTGTTTACCACACTGTGAAAGATATAATCGCCCCCAATCTGCAGGGAGTATAATGGACATTACCTGGAAAAGCTAGGAGACAGCTGGAATTTGAACCTTTTCCTCCTATTTCCAGGTCTCTGGCTAGGTCTTTGGCTTTCTCTCAGAATTACACTGAATTTTACACACACACACACCCACACACACACACACACACACTCACACTCACACAATATGTGTATACTAGGTCTTTGGCTTTCTCTCAGATTTATACTGAATAATACTCTTCTGTTTGTGTGTGTGTGTGTGTGTATTTTTTTAACTAAGAGAGAGCATTTCTCACTCTTGTTTTCCTCAACAATTATTCAGAGATGTTTGAAAATTTGCCATCTTCCAAATATGTGTGAAAATTCTTTAGAATTGCTGGGGCACGGTTATGTCTGAGATGTGAAAACACAAAAAGCCATGGTGTCGTGGTATGAGGAGTCCCAGGGGAATTCTTTCTAGCTTCTTGGTTTCCTAAACCAAGCACTGGACAAAACACATAGCAAAGATAGTGGGGATGTGTGTTTACTGAAGGTGGAAAAGAAGTATCCTCTGCAGATCAAGAGTCGACCAGTGAACAGACTCACAGTGGCTGCCAGGATAGGGGAAAAGGGTCTTTTGTGTCTGGAATTTCTGGATTGGCTTCTTCCTCATGCAAATAATGCAGGGACGGTTGTCCAATCGAAAGCTTGCTTGGCCTGATGCAGACTTACATTATCCTATGGCAGTCTCACTTGGTTTTGTGCCAGGTGTCAATGGAGAATTGAAAAGAGCACTTTTCTGATTGGTTCTGCGTACAGTGCTCAGAGCTTCAGACTCAAGCTCTATCCTGTGTGCTGAGTGTCCTTGTCTCCATGACTGACGGGTTTTGCCCAGTTGTTTAACTGGTTTGTCTCAGCACTAATCTCTTAGCTCAATAGTGATCTCAAGGAGTCATTACCAAGGGAACGTTATTTCAAAAAAAATGCTTCAGGAATAACCACTTGAAATCCCCATTAATTCACACGAATTAATCATTTTGCTAAACTTTGTTAGATTATCACTGATAGTTTTATTGACATTAAGATGAAATTAAAATGACATTTTAATTTGCCAGTATTTTTGTTACTGATCTGTTCTTATGTGTTACCATGATTTGAATTTTATTAAGCGTTTCTGCTATAAAAATTTACTTGCTAGAATACAAATTTGCAAGTTATGCGATGTGTACCTAGAAGTATCTGCATTTGAAGTGATGGCGAATAGCCGGCTCTCCCACCCAGTACCGTCCCTGGTGAAGGGATTTTGCTTTTCATATGTCAACCTCTGTATTTACTTCAGTACCTTTAATGGGGTTAATTCAGATCCATCTCATGCCTTTTTCATTGAATAAGTCTTCAAAATAGATAAGAAAAAGTAAAAGCACATCCTAGCCCTCAAGCAGGCTACATTTTCATTAGGAACTTGACATATGAATAACACCAGTTAACTTGGGGTAGAAGATGTCTTACAAAGCCTCTGTTTGTGAAGTGACTGGTTAATCTGTCAGAGAACTCAGGTAGAAGAAAGAGTTCTGTTGGGGCCAATAATATTGGAAGGCTCTAAAGGAGAGCAACTCCAGGAGAGCTGTGGCATCAGATGGTTTTGCATTCAAGATTGGATTTTACCCTTTAATTTGTGTGGAAACGGGCTCACCAGGTTAAATGAGCACCTCAAGTCTTTTCAGTTCATTCATACTTTAGAGATATTTGTGTTTTGAAGAGTTGTTTTGAATATTAAGTGAAGTACTGAACTGACAGGAAATTATGAGAAAATCAGTGGAAGGTGGCAACATTACTGTTGTTGTCATTTACGAAATTAAAATATTAACATTATCTTGGAGAGTCACAATCTGTAGTTTGTATTAATCTATAACTTTAGAAATCATAACTGTCCAGATATAGTTCATACTGGCAATTAAAAAAAATCTTTGTTTTATGCTCTTTTTTTACTATCTTAATGCCTTTCTTGACATTTTAGGATTGGCTTGTGTTGTGTTTATCATTGCTGGAATTATGACATGTTCATATGTCCATTTAAAAAATTTTTATAAGGTCTACTTTACTTGAACTATTTTAATGTGGAAATACAAAAGATTTATATATATCTTTGAGAAGTAATTTTTATTATTGAACTGTAATTACAGTTAATAGTATAGATGAACATCATTTAAAGTAGGCTAGTCATTTTTATTAATTTTTTAAGTCTTTAAGTATACAGAATATCAAATGATAAAGTAAGCTTTTTAGGGATGTTATGAGCTACATAATAGCAAAAATTAATGTATTAATTTTATCCTGGGACCTATTCATTTCTGGGATTCATACTTACGATTCAGCCAGTCTCTTGAAATTATATTTAACCGTGTCCCATGTATATGTCTTCTGAGAAGGGGTCCCTAACATCACCAGACCCTTAAAGATACCCTTAACTCATTCCTTAAGAAAGGTAACACTCCCTGCCTAGGGGGTAGTCTCTCAAACTGGTTTTATTGGTGCTGCTTAAATTTTAAAAAAGAGCAAAGGAAAAAAACAGGTTTTTTAGTTTTACTCTCACCATATTTAATAGGCGTTATCTGAACAGAGAACTGAGTATTGGGCTGTGGTAGTAAGGAAGGTTCTGTTAACGGGACAGTACAATGCGTCGACAAGATAGTGTATAATGTGTTTACACAATTTTGATATGTGATTTCTCACCATATTCATGTATGCTTGATTGCATTTTCATATAACACATATTTGCACATCTGAGCTGTGCATGCACGAGGCAGGACCTGGAGATGGGTAGGGCAGGGCTGGGACAGAGACCAGCAAGGATACTTGTCGGCATTTTACAGCTGAGGAGATGGAGGCTTGCTGATGATGTTACTTGCACCCCATTGTAGAAGGAGAAAATAGTCAAGAGGAATTCCAAGCATAACTTTTCTTAAAGTCAAATTCTTTGGGCTGAGGCATATTTTCTGTTCCTTAGCGTATAACTATTACCTGTACATTTTAATTTATGACTCTTATATGTGAATTTAAAATGTCATATTTGTTCTGCTTCCATTATTGCAGTTTTGAATGATGATTCATCAGTGCAGTGGCCTATTTTAGTGAACCACAATAGCTTGGGTAGAAAGAAAAAAGATCCAACATACTCAGGAATGGAAAGCAGCCATCTTTTTATAGCTAAAATTGCAAACATCTGGCAATTACTCTCTTCTACCTCCCTTCAAAAAAGAAGAATTGTCCCTTCCGCTGGAGCCTGCCGCTGTGTTTAATCAAGGCAGGTCTGCAAGCCTTAAGGAGCAATAGGTTCTGATTCAAGGAGGCCATTGCCTCACCCATTTGGCCGGAGACTCTGGCAAATACAGCATTTAATGCTCCCCATATGCTACTGTGTTGTATAATGATATTAATGGTAATGTGGCAATTAATAACTGTTAAAAATCCCCTTTTGGTTTTTGGCAGAACTTCTTTCTATTGGGTGTTAGGGCAGCTTTGATACTTTGGAAGTTAACTGTTCAGGTCAAATGTATCTCTCTCCATTTTCTGAAGCTTTTTGTGTGCTTGAAAGAAAGGTTCAACTGCTTCCATACATCCAAGGATTACTGTCTTGATTTTATTATAAACAGGTCCAGTAAAATTCAAAGGGAAATTCCATTTCTTCTTAAAACCTGACATTGATCTTACAGTCTAAAAGCATTCCGCCATCGTTATGTCTCCCTCCCTGTACCCCACCCTTATTTCTTATTCTGATAATTGTTTATGAAACTGGTTCTTTCCTCACTGGCAAAAGTCTTCTCTGTTGGCAGGGGAAGTGAGAATGGCTAGTGGTTTACAATAAATGCTGCGAGTCCTAACTTCCGCATTTTTCTCCCAGGGCTGATACTCATGTTCACTCTAACCTTGACCAGTGCACTTACCTTTCTCTTCCTCTGTCTGAAGCGTAGAGTGGGCCTCTGTCTTCCCAGGTTGTATCAGCCTTGTCCCTGCTGCTCCTTTTTGCCGTAGGATATCTTGGTCAGTAATCATTAGTAATTGCTAAGGAACAGGAAAGATGTGGTGGGGAAAAAAATCAAGGTTGAATGACATGGTGATTCTCAAAAACAACTTCAAGTACTAAAAATAAGCTGTTTTCTAGTGTTAGCCTATTATGGGTCTTAGAAATCTTGGCCATCCAGCGGGGGCCTTGGAGTATTTTATATACCTGCCTTTTGTTTTTATGCCTTTAGAACTGTATTTAATACCCAAAGCCACAACTTTTCTCTTGAGAAAATGATTTTGCTGGGTTGTTTCTCCTGCAGGCCTTCCCAAATATCTCATTAAATTAAATGCACTTTGGGGAGAGGTGAGATTGTGACTAGGGGATTTTTCTGGTTAAAAAGAACAAAAGAAAGAAAAAGAATGAGAACTCTCAACAGCGTAAAACACATGCCTTATTCAGTGCAGCTATTCCTTGCAGAGCTTGAGAGTGTAATGATCTCTGCAGTTTCAAAATGTGCCTGCTCTCTTTCGTTCATCTTTCTTCATCCAGTTGGATAATTCTTTTTTCCTTCACTTGCACATCTTAAGACAGTGGACTCTTATTCTAGCCAGCCAGCGTTGTTATCTGTAGGGTTCCCCCCACACACACTCTGGATTACCCTACTGACACGGAACAGGTCTACTATAAGGTCTGTTTCCCAGCTCTACCTTCTAGAACTTAAACTCTGACTTATTTTTGCTTTAAACTGGACAGTTCCATTGCAGGGTCTGTGAAACCTCCTAAATTCAACCTATTTTAGAAATTGTAGTTTGTGAGGACCCAGAACTGGACAGAATGCTACTGAAGGTCGACAGAATATATCATACTTTCAGAAAACTCTTTCCTTAAACAAATGCGCAAGTGCCACAGAGCAGCTCTGTATCGGGCACATGGTGTGTCTGGCTCACTTAGAACACTGCCCTGGGTGGGATCGTTATGGTTACCTGTTTTTTCTGATGTGTGTATTTTTGAAAATACCATTTCCTTTACTGTTGGTGGAAAATAATACAGGGCAGGAAGGTCAAAAAAATGAAGTTAAATAGTTTCTGTGATTAGATTGAGTACCTTGGTTAGGACAAATAGGGCTTATAGTTGAATGAATAAGTTTGAGTTCTTAGGCCTGTGTAAGTCTAAATTTTGAGGAAGCATATTGGAAGAGCCAGAGTTCAGAATGAATAAAGCAATCAAAATTAAGGTTATTAAGAAGGTAATCAGTATTACTTATTTGGTAAATTTCTGTGTTTGGATAGTTTTCCCTGGCATTCCTTGTGTGGGTTTTAAGTGTCTTCTAGTGCTTGAGTTTTCATTTTTTGTTTCTAAGAAGGTAGATTAACACATTACATTCCCTCTGTCGAGTATACCAGTGATTTGTTACCTGGTTCCTGAATCCCGCCACTACGTAGTTACAGTGTGCTGAAGTTTAGCTTAACTGAAAGAGCCAACAACACTCTTTAAGACTCAGCCTATAAAATTAAGGCGATGAAGCGGCAACAGTCCCCGCCACACTCTTATCTCAGTGGTTTATTTCATGATGTGTTTGGAACGTGAAGAACAGTTAGAGTAGTAGATGCAGATGATTCAACATTCACAGACCTCTAGAGCAGGAGCATGAGTCTGATCTTCACTCTATAAACTGTTGAAAATCTTCCTGTGCCAACCCGAGAGGGAAGAGGCATAACTCAAATCCTAGTAGCTAAGACCAAGTTCAATAAAATTGAAAACACGTTTACACCGTCCTTGATGACTTTCGTCACCCCTGCCCCCAACACACACATGCACATACCTGCCCCGGATTCACGTATATTTTGGAATATAGATTTTATTTATTTTATTTATTAAAGAATTTTTCATAATTAAGACTTTTCCTCTCAGATTTCTTGGCTTCTGAATAATTTTATTCTTTCAGAGAACTCTAAGCATAGTTCCCTTAAATATAGGACTATTTTAGATACCGTATTTTGCTAATGGGTGAATTTAGAGTTTCTGGAACACTTCATGAGATGCGGTTTTCTTTAGGTTGAATGTAGCCGCGTTATAAATTAACCATTGTGAAAATGTAGTCAAATTTGGAAATTGTTATGTAGCATTATTGTTTCTTACCCTGCAGAATAGCCCAAGGTTGAGGATGCTTTTAGATAAAACCAATACTCACTTTGCAGAATACCAAGAAATTTTCCTTCAGTGGTCCTTTACCAGGACCCTTGTCAGTACTGACTGGTGTGCCGGTTGGGCATTTTGCCGCAGGTGAAGGAAGGGCTTCGCCATGTTGCAGCAGGCCGTTGGTATCACTGAAAGCTCTAAAAGGTTTGCCATCACCAGTCAGGAAGGACAGAAGGCCAAAGTTTCCAAACTGGGAACCATGTGAGCTAGGAGCATACGCCCCGCCTTCCTATTGCCTGCGATTCCTTCCCAGGCAGAGTATAAAAGCCAGATTTCCTTGCTAATAAGTAGGATCCATGCAGAAGTTTGTTCTGTACGTAATCTCAGAATTGTTCATGTTCAGTTCAGAGGGGAGAATTAAAAATGACCTGACAGGATAAGACTACTATTTTTACTTTAGTCTCCTTGAAGTGGCAATGACAGCCAACCCCAAAGGCAGCCACTACACGAGGTGCGCCGACCACAGAGAAGTGTGTTTGAGTGGAAAAGACACTTCCTTGCTCACGCAGGGCCTCAGTGAGTCAGTGAACTCATGGGGTCCGTTTCCCCAGTTGTAAAACAGTGTGATTGAACAATTATCTCTTCACTTCCTTCCTTCTCCAAAATTGTATGAAACAATGAGTCTGCTATAGAGATTGCGTAAAACTGGTTACTCCTGAAAGGCATGTAGTAAAATTGCTCCCATGAAATATCGTGGATTTAGTTAGGTTGTGAAATGGGGTACGGCTGTCTGTTCTGTAGGCTCTCTGCAGACCCTAGCTCTCTTACCTCTCCCATCCTGGGTTAATATCCTCACACTCTCTTTTCCTCCATGTTAATTACTTTTGCATGACTGGACAGTGTACTTCACATATACAACTCAAGGGAGAAAAATGTATATTTTGACTCAGAGTTTCAGAAGTTCTAGTATGTGATCAGCTGGCTCCAAGGTGGAAATGGTGTGGCTAAAGGGCCTGGTGGAGAAGTGCTCCTCAACCCACGGCAGGCAGGAAGTAGAAAGAACAGAGAACCAAACAGAAACAAGAATAGACCCTTCCAGGTTATGCCCCAAGTGACCCACCTCTTCCAACCAAGCCCCACCTCCTAGAGGCACGTTCAGCTGTGAACTCATCCCTGGTTAATCTACTGACGGGTGCCGTGTCCTACAATCCTATCACCTTCCAAAAGTTCCACCTTCGACCACAGGAGACTTTCACGGAATAGTTTAGATCTGAGCTGTAACATCTTTCACCTGAGCCAAGTATGTGTTCATGTTCACGAGGACATACAGCTTATGAGGGAGCTACCGTTTCATAATGGATCTTTTATTTGAATGCATCTATCTCTAAATCTAAAGTCTATGATTATTCTTCTGTGTTTATATAAGAAATATTTGTTAAATGCGCACGTATTGACATACAGATGTCTACCCATACGTATCTGGGTAGATGTATAGTTATCAAAAGGAGGGAAGTCTACATCTTTGATAAAAGCGTGTCAGAATGGAACCTTGCCCAGAGAACTTCGTTTTTTGTAAAATTCAGAGCTGTAAGCTGAAGTAACACAGTTCTAATAAAAGTTCACACAATTATCAGGGGAGGAGTCTGGATGCCCGAAGCCTTTGTCCATGTACTATAGATAATTGTATGTGAACTTGTGTTGTGGCAAGAAGAGTCTTAAAATACCTTACAATTTGTGATGGGAGGATGATAGATTAAATAAATGGATGGATGTCTGACTCTCTTTTCCGAGTATTATGGTGAATTGCCAACGAGTGGTGATAATTTGGATGAAGGTCCAGAATCTTTGTTGCTTTCTTACACATTTGTTGGTGTTGCCGGTATTTAAGTTCCTGTTCTATTTTGAGGTCATTCAAACGTGTAAAAAGGAACCTGTAACCTTATCTGTTTCTTTTTCCTGAAGCCTGCTAGTAGGAGGATGGATGGGAGCTTCAAGGAATGGGAAGAGTTTAAGGGACTCATTTGTGTCTTCATCCAGCAGACACCCCTTGAACACCTAGGGGGTTTAAAGTGTTCTCTCTGGAGCTGTGTAGGACTAGAGGCAAAGCAGGTGTGATCTTTGCTTTGACTGTGCATACCAGATAAAGGATAGAGGCTAGTGGTCTTTGACCAAGAAGAATTGAAGGGTTCCCTTCTATCTTTATCCAGGCTGGAGAATAACTGAGAACAAGTTTTAGTGTGCATATTTATCTGTGGAAAAAAAACAAACAGCATAAAACAAGCAAATAATTCAATAGGAATATCAGCTGGCGTTATGATGGATATGGTTGATTCATTGCAGCCACCATTTATTTTAAAGGAAGATGGGGAAATCTTTCGACCCTGTGTGAAAAATCACTTAGGAAATCTTGGTTTGACAGTTGTGAGAGGGTTAAGAAAGTCCATCATTTTGCAACCAGGGCCAGCGAGCTTGTATGAGCCATGTCGGGTTGCTGTCTGCATGCCGTCTTCGCTGATCACAGTAATCGGGTCATAAGAGAAAGAGAAGTAATAGAGTGTCTCTTAGCAACCAGCCCCGGGAGAAAGAGAAAATTACTCAAACCCAGCCACTCAGCCAGGGAAGTAGAAAGACAAATATTCCGAAAGTCTCTTGAAAGTGCTCGGGAATATGACTCTTACTTGTGCCAGCACCTAGAGGCTGGTTTGGTTTTCTCTTTTTATAAGAGAGAGGGAAGGAGGAGAGATGGGAAGAGAAAGTGAGGGAAAGTGGAAGAAAAAGAAAGAGAGGAGAGAAGGTGAAGACAAGAAAGAAGGAGTGAAGGGAAAGAGGGGAAATAAGTAAACAAAAACCGGTAAAATAATTGTAATCGTTTTTTCTCTGCCCTCCCCTTAAAAAAAATGTATCTTAGCAAAGGGGGAAAGAGGCAAAGAATGAACAGGGACAAAAGAAATCTTGTCTTCTGAACAGGAACCTAAGAGTCCAAAGCACAAGAGGAAGAGGGTGACAGCATGTGGTGGTGGTGTGACTTCACCGAGAGCCTAGTCTGCCCCGGCAGAGATCTGGATTGTTCTCCAGAAGAACAGGAGGGTGAAGCCCAGGGATGGTGGCAGTGGTCTTAGAAGATCTACTTTCTGCCTTCCCTGCTTGTTAATCTGCTTAAGTATGTAGCAGTCGGTTCTGCAGTGTAGCTATTAAAGTTTATCACCACAGACTTTGGTCCGTGGTGGTGACCTTCAAACTTTTTTTTTATACAAATGACAATAAGAAATTTTACATTGACTATTATCCATACATGCACATGTATATGCAATAGGAAAACATTCATTTAATAATACATTCTTTTACTTATGTATTGTGAACTATTATTTTTCCTATTGTAATTTTTTAAAAATCTTTTGGATAAGCACCCTTATGAGTTTATGATCCATTAGTGAATCGCTTTCTACCATTTGAAAAGCACTGGTGCAGAGTCAGTATCTGCCTTCCATGTTATCTTATTAAAAGAGTGCCAAGCAACAAGTTCTCATTGGCTCATTGTGAAGAGTTCTTGGCCAGTGCTTTGATGTTCAGAGGATGGGTATTTAAGCTAAATGTCTTCTTGTCATCTGTCAAGTAGATGTGTCCTGTGATCCCGTCTTGGCCTGGACCTAGAGAGTAAATTTGATGCAGTTCCTTTCAACTGTCCCAAGTTTGGAAAGCTGCCATAGTGCTGCTGACAACCCAGACCTGGATTCTGAAGACTTGGTTCCACTTCGAGTCATTCTTTTCTTATTGTGGTTGGTGATGGGATGGAATTAAAGTCATAAATTCCTTCTGGTTCCATCATTTTAGGATTTATAGCTGGTAGAGGACTTGGGAATCATCTCATCTAAACTCATTTCCAAGATTTAGTTCTGGAAAAAAGAACGCTGATTAACTTCCTACTTCTTTTAAGGCTCAGTGTCAGGAACAAATGTTCACCAAAGATGGAAGAAAAGACTATTAGTTCCTAACTTCAGATCTCTCAGTTTCACATAGGAGTATGCCATGTACATATATGAAACTGATTTCAAGAAATACACGACTTGTTAAACACTACAGTTAGGGTAGAATTAAAAAATGAAAAATGCAGAAAAGAGCAATTTAATCTGACTGAGAAGATATACTGAAGCTCCATTGATACAGGCGGAAAAGAAGCATTTGCACTGACTTGCGGGAAAGGAAAAATGGTACCCGGAACTGATGATGACAGCACATTCCAGGTAGGTGAAGTGCGATAATTAGTGTAGAATGAAGTCTCCACGCCTCTTTTGAATTACGTTTTTGACCCCATTGAACTAATCATGTTTGAATTTTCTCTTCTCAACTTTCCTATATTATACAGTTGTATTTTCTTCTTAATAACATGACTTAATAATGACCCATTGGCTGCTGCTCGGTGATAAGATGAGATCTGGTTAAATGCTATCTGTGCAGTGCTGTCTGCTTCCGGGACCCACACACTTATATCAATATATAGTGATTATAACTTTTTCCTTTTCTGAGGGTAAGAAGTAAAAGAGAAATACAAATTAATACTTGTGTTTTCAGAACAAACAGTGCTTGAATGCATTTCTTTTTCTTTGTTTTTTCTTAAGGCAGGATTTTATTGAACTTCACGTGATTATTTTTAGTAGTTTATAAACCATGGAAATACTCTCTATCATGGGGAATATTGGAAACGTTCTTCATGATATTACTTTTTGAACTATACTGTTCTGTTTATTAAATCAGTTAAGGCAAATAAATGCAGAAATCAGAATCAGTGGGAGGGTGTTTACAGTTTTGCTTCATTTTTACCTTCCATCGAGGAGGCTCCAGGTACTTCCATGTCTCACGCAGCCGTCCAGTTCTTTAAAATGTTGCCGTTGTTTTGTGACGGACAGGTGTATTGCTGTTTGGAAACTCGTTCCCTGGCCTGCTTCCTTTCCACGGAGGCCTCCTACAGCAACATTCCCACAGGTCGAACTCTCATTCTTCTTCTGTCCCAAACCTAATATTAACAATCATGAGAGCCAGTGAAATCCTTTAATATTAAATGGTGTGTGAGATTCCTTGCACACATCAGCAGTTGTTATTTTTTGTCTTTAGAACTCTTTGATATGTAAATGGAAGGCATTAGCTTTCACGTTTTCTACATGAGTAAACTGAAGTATCCCTAGGTGACATCTCTGTAAAGCTCTTCTACCAGGACTAGAACAACAAGACCCCTGACTCCTGGCTCGGGGAGGGGAGGTGTGTCTTTGAAGGTCATGGCTGATACACAAGTCCATTACCTGTTTTCATACATTCATTTAAAGTAAAGATACCGTGGCTAATACATAGAACCAAGCAATCGATTCTCAGATTTTGTGTTCTTCAGATCTCTTGTGCTGATCATAACAGTAGACAGTGCAGATATTACTTGAAAATTAGTGTGTATTTCATCAATAAGTCCGGTTTACGTCTATATTTGCTATGTATAATTAATGTTCTTTTAACCATATATTTACTTATGATGCAATATTTGTCCAGTACCATTCGTTGTCTTGCAAAACGAAAGAACAACAGAAATTTAAGACCTATGATGGCTATTTGAAAGGATCGGCAATTAGAAAATAGTTAAGTGCTTGATGCTAGACCCAGTCTTTCAGTTTAGTTGGAATTTTGAGATAGAATGTGTATTTGGTGGCTTTATTAGGTAAAAGTAGATAGTATATGTAAGGTGAAGATTGGGAAAGTATATATAAGGTGGAGAGAGGGACAGTGTGTAGTAAGCAGGTAGAGTGGGGCGGGCTGTGCAGTGGGATTATGGCATGAAGTACATAGGACAAGAGGGAGTGAGTGGTGGGGCTTCTTGGTGCTGTAGTGCAGAGAGAAGGATCAGAATGGGAAGGAGAAAAGACTCTTGCAGTCTGGACCCTGGAGCCATAGTGTAAATTGAGGATAGAAACGCCTCAAAATTAAGGACCACACCTTATTCAGCTTTGTTACAGCTGTTGATGTGATAATAATTAGAAATTAAGATGTTGATCTCTGATCTGAGCAGCCTTTCTAAATAGTGTTTCCTGCTGCTGATCAATGAGACTTGGGCAAAGTGCCTTTCTGTAAGCTTCAGGCCTGCATGGATCGGGAAGGACATTGGGGCTCCTGTTGCAAAGTGCCTGTGTTTGAGGGACATGCTAAGAGGTGCCTGTGTGTGTGTCCTTCAAGAGGAAGAGTTCTGGCTCTTAGGGTAATTTGCAATTTGCTGTGCACTTGAAATTATGTAACATGTTTCATCACATAAATTCTTTTTGGATTTTTTCTTTTTGGTAGACTTTAGTAATTTTGAAGATTTTCCACACATTTAAATATATATACAATGACTTTTTAAGATCAAGAAAACAGATTCATTTAAAAAATAAACCTATAGTTCTGTCTGTCTAATGAGTAAACTCCATTACCCCATAATCTTTTTGGTTTTTACCAATGTTTTTACAGTTTTCGTAACTAGATTTAGACATATTTTGCATTTTTCATTTAATGTTGTAGAATAAGAATTTATCCCATTATTTTGACTTGAAGTAGACATAACAAAATTTTTTAACTATTGCCATATTATGGGTCTTTTTTTTTTTTTTTTTTTTTTCTGCTAGAGACATGATAAAGGTCTCCACTGGTATAGCTTTGGGAGGAGATGGACATGGTAAAAAAAAACGGGGATACATTTATTATGAACTTCCACAGACTAGCACTTTCTATAACCTCTTTTCAGTTAAATTCCGTTCTGCAGTGAGGGCGATAGCCATAGCTGAGTGCTGGGGTGCCGGGAAGGATGTCTGGAGCTGCTCAGGTCAAAAGTGTTTCTGCAGGTGAGAGGAGTGGGAACGGGAAGGACAGGCTGTTTCTCAGGCTCACCGTTGCGTTTAAATAGGCGACGGGAGCAGATCGGCTGCAGTTCACCTGCGCATCTAGCTTTTTAGTATCTTTTTGGGCAGATCATGTAGTTTCACCGTGCTCAGAGGAACAGAACCTTGGTGACTTGTAAGTGAGAAGACAGACAGAGATGGTTGACATGTGTGACCACAGTCATACACGTACGTGTTTCATATACATGCACACATACAGTGTTATTTAATTCTTACAATAATATTTTTTTCTTTTATTATTTTATTTTTTAACCAAGAACATGGATTGGTACATTGTCCATATATTGATCACATTTAACATGTTTGTTTTGTACCTGTACATGGTGTCTCTTGGTTCTCACCCCCTCCCCTCCCTTCCCTTCTGTTCCCTCCATCCCTATTTACAGCAGGTTTATTTACAATTCTCCATGATTTCCCTTTCCCCTTTCTTTCCATTTTTTCCCTTCCTGCTTTCCCCCCCTTCCCTCTTTCTGGTACTCTTCTCCTTTGTATATTATCTTCCTTTTATATAATATCCATTACACTACTTTGTCCTTATTTATAGTTATGGTTTCTCATATCAGAGAAACAATTCGATGTGTGCTCATGAGTGTCTGATTTATTTTGCTTAGTAGTATATTCTCAAGGAACATCCATTTACATACAAATGACTGTAATTTATCCTTCTTTATGGCAATGTAGTACTCCATCGTGTAGAAAAGCCACATCTTCTTTAGCCATTCATTGGTCGTTGGGCATTTGGGTCATTTCCAAGACCTAGCTATTACAAACTGCGCTGCTATAAACATGGTTGTGCATATATCTCTGTGGTATGATGATTTTAACTCTTCTGGAAAGATCCCAGTAGGGGAATAGCTGGATCAAATGGAACCTCTAGTTCTAGTTGTTTGAGGAATCTCCATATTGATTTCCACAGTGGCTGGACCAGTCTGCATTCCCACCAACAGTGGAGGAGGGTTCCTTTCTCCCCACAGCCCCTCCAGCATTTGTTGTTGGTTGATTTTTTCATAGACGCAATTCTTTCTGGAGTGAGATGGTATCT
>PVJO010019054.1:0-35202 GCA_004026905.1 Hystrix cristata | reverse complement strand
GGGGAAAGAGAGGGGAAAGGGAAAATATGGAAAATGATGAATGAACCTGCTATAAATAGGGAGGGAGGGAGGAGAGGGGAGGGGCGGGGGAGAGGGGGAGAACCAAGATGCACCATGTATAGGTACAGAATAAATGTAATGAATGTGACCAATGTATGTAGAATGTACCAATACATGCTCTTGGTTTAAAATAAAAATATATATATATATACAGATTGGAAGGGGAAAAAAATAAAAAATAAAATAAAATAAAATAAAATAAAATATTGGCCATGGTTAAAAAATAAATAAATAAATAAATAAAAACCTTGAGTTAAGCCACTATAAGTTGGGAACACACACACACACACACACATATCCCGTTTGATCTTTAAAAAGCCCCAATTGATACAGGAGGAAATTGAACCTCACGAAGATAAAATTAATTTTAAAAAAACTGCAAACTGTATATGATGAAGCCTAGGTACAGATTCATATTTAAGTCATATTTAAGCTCTGACTTAAAGTAGTACACTCTCCATTACACTGAGCTGACATCCTACTTCTAGTGAGACCTCAGCAGAGAAGTAAAACATCAACATCCCAGTTCTAAGGAGATCTTCTAAACAAAGAAGAGGTATTAGCAAACTAAACAAAAATTGCCTCTCCAGACACCAACAGGAAGCTCTGCTAAGCAGTGGTGCCACTTTGAGCTCCATGCCGCCATAACAGAAGGAGATATTTAGCACACACTGTCAGGATCACGGAGTTCACATCCTCACAGTTTCTTCTCAGACATCAGCAACACCAGCACTGGGCCTCAAAGAACACAACTAATGCAGTGCTCCAACACAGACTTCTGAGGAATTTCATTGGCTACTTGCGAAGGCAAAAGTTGGAAATGGTAAGGAAATGCATTTGTCAACCATTCCACGAGCTGGTTCCTTTAGGGACACTCACTTATGGTTCAGTTCTCCTCATAACACTTTTGAGAATTAGATGTTTTCCCTCCTTTACCACTGAAGACATTGACTTCCAGAGAAAAGCAGACATTCTCTAAGTGATGAGTTGTAAAGACAGGTTTCACCCAGATGTATGCAACATCCAGGTCTATGCACATTCTACCACACCATGCTGTCTTTGCAGCAAGGGAGAAATGAAAGGCTCTGGCTTCTCCTTTCAACTTTACTACTAACAGTGTGATACTGAAAAATCATTTTCCTGTCACAGAACTCCAGTTACATTGTCTCTTATCCTCCTTTCCCTTGAGTCATAGACTTTCATGATTCTTACTTGCAGTAGGAACTAGTTAAAAGAGTCATAGTAGACAAAGTAAGAGCAAAGAAACTCCCTTCTTTCCTTCTCTCTAAACCATAAATAATTGAGAATATAATTGTCTATACTCTGCTTTTGAGAAATTTAAAGCATCTCATACAACACTTAATGTAATATATTTAACAACTACAATGTATGAAAGTCTGACTTGGTATTTGAACTTGATTATTTTTTCAGTCAATCTCTTCTTCCACATACAATATATGCAAGACTTTGTAGAGGCTGATTTGGCAGGGTACAGGAAAAGAATATTTAAATTGGACAGTCTATACTCTCTAACCTTGAAGCACTTACAATTTAACTGGGCAGGCTAGAGTGAAAATACATAAGTACGTAAATATCTCAAAAATTTTGGAAATAGGGGTTGGGATTTAGCTCAAGTGGTAGAGCACTTGCCTTACTATTGCAAGGCCCTGAATTCGATCCCTAGCACCCAAATACATACATACATATTTTGGAAATAGCAAGACTATCTGGAAAGGTTTTAAAGGGAAGCTGGGTTTTGAGTAGAATTTTGAAAAAAGAAAGAACGAGGTTGAGCAGAGAGAACATCTATCTTGAGGAAGATTAGACTAGGGCCTCAGCAAGTTTGTAGGAAAATGATACTGGTCTAATGGCTCATCAGAAGAGAGTCTAATAAAGAAATCAGTTGCATAGTTATGGAAAGAACTAAGGAAGCCAGTGAGAAGCCATTTCCACACCTAGAATGAGTAGGAAAAAGGAGTAAATAGTGTCACAGAGGCCAAGTGAGAGCTGCACTCTTATCTGAAGTCATGAACATGGAGGAAATGACTGCTGCCAACACCAAACCACCAAAGAAAAAGGTGAGACCTCTCTGTCTTTCTACCCTTCCACTTGCCAGCACCTCCTACTGGCCAATAGCCCACTGAAGGCCGATGCAGTTGGAGCGACCTTCTGGGGAAATGGGCTGAGGATTGCGCAGAACTAGCTGCAGGGTGTAATAGGAAAAGCTAGCACAAGGAATGGGTTCATCCTTCCTTCTTTACATGCTAAAGATGGTTGGGAAACTTACAAAAAGGAATACACATCAGAAAGGAGTGCAAGTTTTCCCAAGCTGAAAAATTGCAGGAGAGTCTAAGGGTTGGATCATGCAAGGTAAAAAATAGCAAAGCAATGTGACTTGGGATTCCAAGTAGTGGCAATTATCAGCCATTTTCAAATCAGGGCAGAGTTCATTTAAAGGCACAGCTCCCCTCTTTTGAATTTATAATAGAACAGTTCCAAGATAACCAGACCATTATTAATCTTATTCATAACCCCTGGATGTGAGCAGATAATGAAGATTCTCTTCTCGACCAAACTTTAGGCCTGACTTTGGCTCAGTTTCAGCAAAGGCTCCTGATAAAGTCAGTTTAGTGTGAACTGCTTCGTCCTTATCAAGTTCCTCTTAGTAAAGTTCTATCCACTGACCTCTTGCTCTGCTTGTTGGCTATTAAGCTCCCGTCTTGGCCATATTCAGAGTTGACTCCATTCTGTACTGAAGTCTCTCTCTCTCCTGCTGCAATAGCTCAGTGAAAATTTGTCTTGCCATTTTCAACAAGCCTTCAGTGGACCTTTTTTCTTCCCTTATGCACATGCTAAGACAAGCTCAAACAAGTCATCAGAAAGCAGAGCCTCCTACTGCTGGAATGCCAGGAGATGGAACCCATCCCTGATTCCTCCCAGTCAAGGCACAGGCCCTCGCCTGGGCTCAGCCCAGAATGCCCACAATGGTAGATGGATCCCCCAAGGGTTACCTCAAGACCATGGGCAGTCGGAGGGAACTCGAGATGAAGATAAGAACGACCAGCCACAGTGGCAAGGTATGCCCTGCAGCCACAATGTCCCCAGACTGACCCAGCAGCACAACTACAAATGTTGCCCTTGTGTCCTGGTCTCCAGTCCAGTTCTCCAGCTTTCCCAGGGATTCCATAAGCTAGCTGCTCTGTCATCCGAACTAAGTTTATTTCTAGGTAACAGAGACAACACCTGTGTCTATTGTTTTCGATCTAGAAGCCTGACGAGTAGGCTTTACCATTACCTCTGATTTTATTTTTGTTAAAATTAATAATAATAATTATTAGTACATTTTGGCAGTACATGAATTTTACAGTCATCTTGGAGAGTTGGTACATGTACATAATATACTTCGTTTCTTTTTTAATTCCTCTTCCCTCCCTTCTCCCTCCCTCCCTCTTCTTCTAATTCCCCTTTCACCCTTTTCATTCTTGTTGATACTATTAATATTAGTTCATGATTATGGCATACAGTGTCCACATTTATTGGGGTTATTAGGACTCTGTATATAGCATATTTTCACTCTATTTCTCCATTCCCTCACCCTCGCCCTTGGTCCCCTGGACCCCTTCCCACCTGCAAGAGGTCAATCCCTTTATCTCCTTCTAGCCTTCTTTTGTTTTTCTCTTAGTTTGTACATTGCCTTACTCAAATGAGATATCCATATGGTATTCAAGCTTGTGTGTCTGATTTATTTCAATAATTTTTTTAAATACACAACAGGAAGATATATTACTTTCCTAGGATTGCTGTAACAAATTACCATAAATCATTGCTTAAAATAACAATTATTCCCTCATAATTCTGGAGGCAAAAAGTCTAAAACCAAGGCATTGGCAGGTTGGCTGCTTCTGCAGGCTGTAGAGAGAATCTATTCCACGGCCCTCTTCTAGCTTCCAGTGTTCATTGAACTCCTTGGCATTCCTTGGCTTCTAGGAAAACCATTCTGATCTCTGCTTCTAATTTCACAGGGAATTCTCCTAGTGTGACTGTTCAAATTCCCTCTTCTTGCCAAGCGATAGACAGAGGGGAGAAGAGGATGAAACAAAGAATTAAGATGTGTTATGTACATGTACCAACTCCCCACAAGGAATGTGATCATTATGTACTGTAAAAAAAAGTACTAATAAAAAATAAAAATAGGAAAAAAAATAGAAAAAAAATCACTTTTCTTATAAGGACACCAGTCACTGGAGTGGGACCCATTCTAATCCAGTATGATGACCTCATCTTAAAGTGCTTGTATCTGCAAAGATTCTACTTATACATTCACAGTTTCTTTTTTTAGTGAATTTGCTAGAATGAAGTTTAAATGATACAGAAATGAAAAATGTTAGTGGTCTACATACAATAAGAAGTAAGTATAAATTGGCCAACTCCATGGACATTTCCAGTTAAACATTTATACAAATACATATTCACTTTTTTCTTTATACAAGGATAACATACATAGAAGACATAATGATCCTGGCAAAAAAAATCAGAGATATTAACAATATTCTCACATTTTAAAAATGGTGTAGGGCTGGGGATTTAGCTCAGTGATTAAAGTGCTTGCCTGGCAAGCACAAGGGCCTGAGTTCGATCCCCAGCACTGGAAAAAAAAAAAAAATGGTGTAGAATATGTTTTAACCAAAGCATTCTACATGAATGTAAACCCCTGATTTAGTTCTATGATTTCATCATGCCAGAAGTATAATTGGTTTTAATTTTTAGAAAACAAGATATTGGTATCCTAACACCTTGGCATTATGCATACACGGTAACTATATAATTAAGGCATTTTGCATACATGGTAACTTGATGTGTACAAAATTTTTTAATGATGATTATTTATTGTGATGTTTTAAACTTTCAAAGTCTCTTCAACATAGGAAAATACCTGCACACATTTATGTAGATTTTTAAATAAAACACACAAAAAAATTGATGATTGGTGTCTGTCATTCCTTGTAATAAGTCCTGTCTTATTTTTCACATAATATAAATTATATTCTAATGCAAGACTGCACTAAGACTCGATAGTTCTTTTTGTTTTTTTTGTTGTTGTTTTTTTGTTTTGTTTTGTTTTGTTTTGTTTTTTGTGGTGCCGGGGATCGAACTCAGGGCCTTGTGCTTACAAGAGACTTGATAGTTCTTAAACAATGTTACTAAATAACCGTAAGTCCAGGATGCAGCAAAGGTCAGCAATCTTCAAGGGCACTTTGACCTCATTGAAGTTAAAGTTGCTCTTTTTCGATATTTTCCCACTCCAATATGAAGTAGATTGTTAGGATTTCATTACAAGTTTCGTTATATGGATTTAAAAAGATAGTTTTGATTTCTTCCACAGTTCAGAGTTAGAAATCATATAGTCCAGGGATGTTTTGAATAATCAAGTGCTCTCTGATAGATGAAATCTCACAATACAACTGCAATATATAAGCATCTACATCCTTAGCTATATTACAGTATACCCTGGAACCAAAGTAAGATGGTTTTCCTGTTCCCACAATCTACTTGTCATTTTGAAATCTAAATATTTCCATTATTTATAATCTCTGTTTTGGATCATAGTTCTGACCACCACTTTTTTTCATTACTGCTTGAAGCTATTTTAAATTGACTCACATATATTCTTCAAATGTGCTCTTTAAGTAATGACTTTACTAGAGGCAATAAGGCTACATAGCTGCCAAGTAAGATATATCATTTTTCTTCCTATAAACTGTTGGTGAACACAGGAAGACTAGCTACCACAACTCCTGGGTCTTCCAGCCTCACCAAATTACCTACAAGTTCACTTCCACTTCTCTTTCTCCAGAAAGTTGAAGCTACACTCAATCTCAAATTCCTGCTGCCCCACACGGGGCACTGTTTTATGGTCCTGAGCTACTGGAGTTAACCAAAGATGTTCAACTATCATGCTGGAATTTTTCAGGCAGGCAACATACACAGGCCAGTTGATTTTCTTTACTGACTATGTCACAGCCCCCACTTCTAGGGGACTGTTTTTTTTCTGTAACAAGGATCTGGAAAGGAATAATGAACTTTCTTTCTGCCACAGATCACTTTATACAGTATATCTGAGCTTTTCACAGCTTGTCCAACTGTTCTGATTATATAAATTGCCAGTTGTTTTTGGAGATTTCTTAACCACCTTCATGTTCTTATTAGTGAAATTAGAGACCCTTCTTCTAGGAAGATCAATGAAATGATCCTCAATATTCTTACAAAATTTCCATTTTTTAACATTGTGGTTCTCTGACACAGTAATCTTTTAAATACCAGTGCTTGGTGGTGCCATGGTGCCTCGGCCCAGCCTTGGGGGTTAACAGATTGCACCTGGCAGCCTAGAGTGTCCCCCCCTCCACAGGTTTGAACATCTCTTTTTAGTGGACACAGTTTAGCCCACATCAGAAAGTGACTACTTATCATGTACTCCCAGAACTAAAGCCAAAGAGAATGAGAGGGAGTGGAAGTTGGAGTAAGATGACATTAGACACACAGGGCAATGGGGATGCCAGGTAAGAGGAGGACAGGTCAGCATGGAGAATCGTGAACGTCCACAGATCATACTTTCTAAGGCCCTCTTTAATTTTAGACAGACTTAGCTTCCTGAAAGAGGAATTCAGGTTCCTATGAGAAGGGTAGGAAATGAAAGCTATAGAAGAAGAGAGGTAGAGCAATGGAGTTATGCTAAGGTAACAAAAGTCAAAGTTAGACTGACAACTTAAAGAGGCCAAAGCTACAGAGAATTAAATATAAATATCCCCAACAAATACGCCAAACAGTTCACGGAGAAGACTAGAACTGTGTAGCTTAGTACAAATGTGAATGTAGTTTTAATGAGTCACTGAATAAATACATTCTCATGAATTACTCTCATTTTGAGTATACCATTTGCTAGAAAATCAGTTTCCAGATACTTGTACACAAACAGAAGGGGCCAAGGAAAAACCCCAGGCGCTAAGTTTCTAAAACTGTGGAAATTATAAAGGAGTAAAACTTTGTTTTTGAGATTACTTATGCTGAAAATGACTACTTCATTTCATCTCTGGTCTCTCTTCATTTCCTTTTGATGTCTCCACAAATCAGTGACAGATACAGCCTTTCTGCTGAGCCAGGATTTTTCTCATAATGTCTGAGAGAATGTTTGGAACTTCAGATCCTTCAAGCTATGTAAAAGAGGACCTTGTCTGCAAGTGCCTTTACCCAAGGCAACAACTGCATAAATCATGTGACACAGAATAGAGATGAAAAATAAAGTATTCCAAAAAAAGTAAAAAAGTATCACCCAAAAGTATTGTCACTCATCTTTGGAATCTTGGGACCACACATTTAATCATACATTTATTTGAGCCCCTGATATTTGTACTTCTTACACCAAGGAAAGATAACATAATCAATGGAGGAGTAAAATGAAAAGCAGAGGGGGAAGTGGACATGTGCTCCATTCCTGGTGAAAACAGAGAGTAGGGTTCATCACACGAATTTGGAGTGTGTACCTGTTCTATTCCACTCCACTCTTTTCCTAATTGTCATTCTTCTGCTGTAGTATAAAATATTACTCATATTTTATACCATCTTCATACATGGTTCTTGAAAGAGAATAGACCTAAGAAATGCAAAGATTGAGGCAGGGAGCTCCACTGAACAGAAAGAGAACTCATGAAAAAGACTCCAGGGAGGGAAGAGGTTTGAAATCTGTCCTTAGCTGAGTGGATCATTATCTCTCTGTGGTGTGCAAGGGCATTCCCACCTGTATATGACCCACAGTTATATAAATTGTCATTGTCCAAAATCATGACCCCTAACTTTGCCATTTGTAACAGCCACTTTTTGTCCCACAAAACCATGCCAAGAAGGCAGTGTGTCAATGTGAAGACGAAATTCTTGCATACAAGTGATGTTTATAATCAGAATGTGAGTTTTCCACCAAGGAATGACCTCCCTACCATTCAGAATCAGAGTGAATGATGGGAAATCAAGGGAGGGATGAAGTTCATGCTCAGAGGAGTAGGGGGCGCTGTTGAAAATGGGCTGGCAAACTGATCAGAAAAGGCACAAAGATCTACACCCAATCTTTGGAAAAGATCCCTTTCTTTGAAAAAGGAGCACCCGTCTCCCCCGCAGCCCTGCCTCCTCCTCCTCCTCCTCCCAGGCTGTTGCTAAGCAGCTTATTCAGATGCTACTCTGTCTATGATGGGGTTACTTCCCATAAAACCCATCATAAATTGAAAATATCATAGGGCGACCATGCATTAAACACACTTGACCTTCCAAAAATTATAGCTTAGCAGCACAACACACTTGTTCCCCTTCATGATCAAAGAGTTGACAGGGACCTGTGCTCACTGCCACAGTCCAGCACCACGAGAGAGGACTGGGCCACATATCACTAGGCTGGCAGAAGAGGAGAATTTAAAATTTGCGGTGTACCTGCAACTGAAGAAGTATAGCTTTCATAATCATCACAAAGTTTTAAGTCAAACCATAATTAAGCCAAGGACCACCTCTTTTCTCTCTCTGTCACAGTACCAAAGTGACCATGACCTTCTGAAATCTAAATTCAGTAGTCTTCCCTCTGTCCTGCTCCTCATTATCCACTCTGCTTTGCATATCCAGTTCTACTTGAAACTTCTCCTTATGTTTTGCTGAATTTACATCACCTCCATGGAGTCCTGTGTCTCTGATCACTCCCCTTCATCGCTCCATTTCTTCTTCTTGCCCTGTGATCATCATTACATTTGACATTCCAAAGAGTCTCCCTACGCTCAAATCTTCAGAGTAGCTCTAACTTGGATTTCCAGCTTACGCCTATATGACTTTTCCAAAATGTTCCAGAAGCGCCCCAAAAATCCTAAATATAAAACTGTATTTACCTTCCCACTATCATTAGGAACGCCTTTGAATTTTTTCACTAGAGACACCGCCATGAATCTCTTCCTTCTCCTTTCCCCTTAACCAAGATCCAACCAGCTGAACCTGCAAGTTCTTCTTCTCACAGTCTCCTTGTCATCACTGCCACCGACATCTCCCTCGCTGCATCACGACTTGCCTGGGTGGCTGCCTTAATCTCCTAAGAACCTCCCAGCCTCCAAAATATCCCTGTTCTCATCTCCTTTCTACCACAGACAGCACCCACTTGCTTGTAAACTTTTGATGTCTCTTCCTTCTTGCTGAGTGCAATAAGATGCCTCAACTCAGCCTTCAAAATCCCTATGGTTTTACCTCAGTCGACTTTTCTGGAAGTATTCCTCATTATTGCTTAACAGGACCTTGCACCCCAGTCCCTTGCTCAACTCCTAAGTACTATGTTTCATCCCCTACTCTCCAGCCTGAATCTCTTTCACCTATTAGCAAGGCCCATACCTTCATTGAAGATCGCCATCAAAGGTCATTTTCTTCATGAAGGCTTTCCTTACTCCATCCCAAATTAGAATTGAATATTTCTATTTAAATCTCTTTATCATCATTTGAACTGTCTCCTGCCTGTGGAAGAGTTTATTAGCTAACTGAATGCATCTTTTCTTTTGTTTTTCAGTCTGCTAGAGACAAACAGTCAGGAGGCTAGAAGCCAGGTCTTGTCGTTTTATCTCCACAGCTTAGTCTAGTGAAAATTTTTCTAATTGAATTTGCCTTTCTCTCACGGAAGCAAAACTTCAAGCAAAGGAGGGACACAGGCTTTTGTGGATGCCTGTCTTCAAATGACATTTACATTCAAAATTGTTCTCACTTCTGGATATAGAAATACAATCACCCTTCATCTTGTAAGATAAACTGTTATCCCACTAAGTGCAAAATGGAAACTACTTACCACTTTCACACTCTCTGAAATGGGATGAAATAAGGCAGAAAGCAATGGGATTGCATTTTCTATGGCATATTATACATACATATATTTATGCACTACCAGAAAATCTTGGTGACACATTTTTCTCTCTTTAATTTAAACAAAGCCTCTTTTCCATCTTCCTGAGACAAAACACCACATGCACTGTACTTTTAATATCTTCAGTCCCTCAAAACTACCATCTACCATACTATAGTATTTTTCCCACCGACCAGTAGTTTAGGCACATGTCATCAATCAAAAGCTGTCATGTGCTTTGACCTGGATCTTTGATCAGCTCTAAGCAAAGGCATCTATCACACTGGTGCTTTATTCCACCTAAAAAAATATTAGTGGGAAGAAGATGGTTCAAAACGTTGATTAAGACATCTTAAGATGCAGTGTTAAAATGGACAACATTTTGCACTAGCATGAATAATCTTTACAGAAAAGTGGGACAGGGAGCCTGGGGAGATGAATGATCCTCTTCCTCCTGACCTAATTGCCTGGCTGCTATCTCATTTTCCATCACATTTTATTTAACTTTTCTGTACTTTTATCACATAAATTAACTCACAGAATGCAGAATAATTTTTGCTTCATTTCGATCTAAATTAATGAGCGTGATCACAAAGCCATGTGTACAATTTCACGAAGATACACTACAATTACTCTATTGTATGGTTTAGCATTTCAGCCATGTATTAATATGTTTTGAATATATAATATATGATGCTTCTGTGCTTTTCTGCCATAACACCCTTTGGAAAAATATTCCCCAGTTTTTAAAAATGCTAAATTAAATTATTGAACATAAAGGAAGGAAACGAGGAAAGTGGAACCAGGAATAAAAAGAAATGACAAAAGAAGAGGTATACTCTTATGAACTCATTCCCACATATAAATTTCATTTCCAAATTGCTTCATTAAGTAATGCATTAGGTAGTTCAACAATAGATCATTTTTCTCAGCATTTAAGTGAGAGGTTTCTCAGACAGGGTACTCTGGGCCTTTGAGCATATGTAAGGAATGGAGAGCAGAAATCACAAAAGAACACAGGCACTTACATCTGCAGTCAGTCGTGAGTTTTGCTGGTAAGTATCAGCTTGAGACCATGAATTATTTCTGCCCAGGCCTTACAGTTCAGAGGCCTGTTCAGGAAACATTACCCTCTTAGGGCAGGCAATTATGTGTCTTTAGGGTTAACCCCAAACAAGACAATGATTTAGAAATAGACACATTCTCATTTGAAGAGCTTTTAGTCATAAAAGTAATTTTTTTCCTTCCCTCCCCTTAAGGCCTTCTAACCCCATCTTTCTCCTCTCCTCTATTAAAGTTATAAAGCAGCACTTCCACCTGCTAGCACTCACAGACCAATAACTTTAATTTTTGGCACTTATTTACAGGCTGAATAGACTCATCCACACCTGCTTTCCCCCTAATTAGCGGGCTATCTAAAGGCTGCAGATTTGAAGCTGCCAGTTTCCTGAACTAAGAGGAAGATTATTTAGTTGCTGATATGACCAAACTAGGGGTGGGGGAAGGATGAAAGAAATTTTTTTTTTCTTTTAGAGAAACTAGAGAGGAAAACATGAGCACAAAAAGAAGAATCATTCGTGAAGAATAAAGTAACAAAAAACAACATAAGGCAACTCGAAGCTAATAAAATGAACAGCAGCACTGAAAGTAATACATAATCATCGCTATTGAACAACATCTGAGATCCTCTATGGTCCCTAACTCTTTCGCAACTCATCACCTGAAATGCCACCCTGTCAGAGGTGAGGAACGTGGTTCCCCACAGAGCAAAAGAGGGCTGGCTGGGGTCCGAAGTGCCCAGGCTCCTTTCGTACTCTGCCCGGCCCGCCGGAACGCAGATGCTGTGTGATGAAGGAAACTCCGGGTCCTCCCGGGTGACATGTGGGCATGAATGGGGCAGTGTCTCTATTTCTCTACAGCTTTACTGCCCTGCTGTCATTTCACTGCCTGTCTGCAACACAAACCACCACTAAAACTTCCCAGGAGTGGAAAAGAAAAACACAACGAGAGTAGTGTCAGAAAAATTAGTCCCTTCCCACATGACTGGACGGTTTGAAAAGTTCCGAGACACAGTAGATGAATTTTACAACTTAAAGGAAACTTAAATAATCACCAACTTCAACTTTCTTATATTCCATATAAGAAAACCGGGGGAGCTGGGGATTTAGCTCAGCGGTTAGAGTGCTTGTCTTGCAAGCACAAGGCCCCGAGTTCGATCCCCGGCACCACAAAAGAAAACCGGGACCTCGGAGGGTTAACTGACTTGTCCCAGTCACAGAGAACAGACAAGGCTAGAACTCAAGCTTAACTGCCTCTAGAAACAGGAACTCATGATTTTATCATGGACCATCTGACCAGGCACATTGGTCCTTTGGTTTGCACAGGAATGAAAATGCACTGTTTAAAAAAGACGTGCTGCATGCTCGCATTCAGGTGCAGTTTTTTTCTCTTTCCTTTGTGGAGTTTGCACGATCTTTCCATATGCCGTGACTGCTCAAGGTACTCGTAAGTGTGGTATACATTATGATTCTCCAATGGCCCTGCGAGATTAGTTCTACACGGCATATACATATATTTCAGACATGCAGATATTCTTCAACTTACTACCGACTTACATATTAATAACCCCATTGTAAATTGAAAATATCATAGGCCAAAAATGTATTTAAACTGAGTAAGGTGGTGCACATCTACAATTCCAGCACTCTGGAAGGCTGAAGCAGGAGGACTACAAGTTAAAGCAGCCTGGGCAATGTAGAAGCTTACCAAGACTCTGCCTCAAAATAAAAAGTTTAAAAAAGGGCTGGCTGTATAGCTCGGTGCCAAGAGCCTGTGTTCAATCCTCCAGTACCACAAAGAAAGCATTTAATACTACTGAGAACCAACAAATGGTATTATACTAAATTAAAAAGCTTTTGCACAGCAAAAGAAACAATTGACCGAGTGAAAAGATACCCTATAGAATGGGAAAAGTTTTTTCAGGTGATTCCTCAGACAGAGGACTCACATCTAGAATATACAAAGAACTCAAAGAAATTAGATCCCCCAAAATAAAAGACCAAACCAAAAAATGGGCCAGCAAAATGACACTTCTCAGAAATACAAGAGGCCAATAAATACATGAAGACATGCTCGATATGGCTGGCCGTTAGAGAGATGCAAATTAAAACAACACGGAGATCCCATCTCTCCCCAGAAAGAATGGTCATCATCACAAAATGAAATGATAGCAGACACTGGTAAAGCTTCGGGGGAACAGGAACCCTTCTGCTTTGGTGGAAATGTAAACTAGAACAACCTCTACAGAAATCTGTATGGAGAGTCCTCAAAAAGCTAAAACTAGAAATTCCATTTGACCCAACAATTCTCCTTCTAGGTATCTTCTCCAAAGACTTAAAGCCATCATATTAGAAATACATAATACACATGTTTATAGCAGCACAATTCATAATAGCTAAATCTTGGTAGCGGCCTATATGTCCATCAACAGATAAACGGGTAAAGAAAATGTGGTATTTATACATGGCAGACTACTATTCTGCCATAAAGAAGACAAACCTAAGTCGTTTAAAGGAAAATGGATGCACCTTGATACCACAATGGTAAGTGAAATAAATCAGACACACAAGCTTAAATATCACATAGTTTCTGAGAAACTCAGAATAAAAATGAAGAGCAAAATAAAAGATAGATAATTCTAAGTAGGGTGATAGATCAATCTCAAAAGGCAAGCGTGGAGGGGGGAGGGAGGGAGGAGAGAAAGGATAAGTGATGAAAAAAAAAGGAACTGGAATGTATTATGTACACAAACCAACTTCACACAAGGAATGTAAACATTATGTGCTACACACAGGTACTAATAAATTCTTCAAAAAGCATTTAATACACACAACCTATGAATTGTCATAGCTTAACCTAGCCTAAACATGTAAGTTAGCTTAAAACTGGGGAAATCACCTAACACAAAGCCTACTTCATATAGTATTGAATATCCTGTGCAACTTACTCAATCCATACTGAAAGGGAAGAACAGGATGGTTATACAAGTATACTTTTACACCTTCATAAAGTTGAAAGACCCTAAGTTGAACCACTGTAAATCAGGAGACATCTGGGTTGCAAGCAGGCTACTAGACCACAGCACTTCTCCACTTATTCCCACCAACAGCTTCCATTGCTCTTAAAATAGATTTTAAACTTTTCACTACACCTAAGAAGATCTCCATGTTCTGCACGCTGATCTCCTCTCCAGCTTTCTCTCATGCTTCACTCCAACAAATCGTGTCTTCGACTTTATTGAACAATGCATGGTCTCACAAGGACACTCATTCTGTCTCCTCCAGTTCCCTTGTCATTTTGTTTGCACTCCTCTCTCATTCATCAATCAAGTTACAGACTGCATCTGACTCTCCTAAGACCCAGGTAGTTGAATGCTACCTACCTCCACCTATGCATTTTATCACTGCATTGTACTCACGTTTCATCCACAATCTCTCCCACCGCACAGTAAGCTTATACAGAGAAGGGATTTTCTTCTTCATTATCAAATGTCCCTAAGTGTTCAGCACTGTGGTAGGTGCCCAAAATATTTATCAAATAAATTAGTATCAAGAGAGCAAAAATTATGGTTGCATCACTGGAAACATCTTTGTTCATGGATATTTTGACTACATGTCTTTATAAACTTGCATAATGTAGTAATGACTTGATGCTTGAGACACAGAGAGCACCTTCATGTTCATGTGTTCTAATAAGTGAGACATGGATGATGGATGCCATGGTCATAGCCGTGATCACTCCATAACCAAAATCCATCTCTCTCTCTCTCTCTCTCTCTCTCTCTCTGGTGCTAAATTGCCCAGGATGAGCTCAAACTTGCTGTCCTCCTGCTTCGGCCTCCTAGAGTGCTGGGATTACATGTATGGGTCACCAGGCCTAGGCTGAACTCCAATCTTACAGAAGTATAAATTCAAATTCTGCCCAGAAGTCTCTAAGAGATTAGAAGCTGCATTCTGGATTCTGACTACACGCGTTGAGTCTGAGCTCTGCTCCCTTAATGTAACCTCCAGCAGTTTGATTCATCTCACACTGTGCTTCAATTCCCTCACTGGAAAAGTGAAATAATATCAATATTACTGCATATGGCTACGCTGAACTACTGTAAATCAGGGAACATCTGGATTCGTTACTGTATATAAAAATCTTATAGTAATATCTGTCACGTAATAATTGTTCAATAGTTGTTTATCATCTTTTGTTATCACGATGATCATAATTATTACCTGTAACACGTTACATATGTGGCATCATTAATTCTAACAACTTAATGGGAGTCAGCTCCATTACAAATAACACATCATGACACATTGTAGCATCATTACAGAAGACCTAATGCTCCAAGAGTTGTATCTACAAATGTCAAGATTCTATTTCACATCCTTTTCACACTTACCTCTACCCTCTAGTAATATCTTTATTCTATTAACTTTATGTAATTCCCTTATGTATCTACAAATACAAAGGCCTGGAATTCACTTTAAATTCTTTCTTCTCTCCTTCCTTTTATTTTTATTCCCACCCTCTTAACTTGGTTCCTCATCATCTCAAAATTAGATGGATGCAAACTTCATAGCTTTTATTTTTTAGTTTTTAAAACATACACTTTTTTGGAGACAGAGGTCTTGTCTTCAAGTAAAAAATGTTTAAAAAGACTTAAGCCACAAATTTCTCCTAATGTTTTCATGTTCTCCCCAAATACAATCAGGAAAAGAAATATGAACTAGAAAGAACTGTCTTCTAATGACACACATTGACCATGTCGTACAGAAAAAGCTTTTGAAATAACTCAACTGTTCTTAGTAGGAATATAAATTCTACACCAATCCAAAGCCAGACTTTCCTAAGGAGTTACTTATGCTTGCTTTTTTAAGAACAGTAGGGGAGAGGAGATGCTAACTTAGTGAAATTCATTTCTCTTCTACAATTCGATTTTCATTGTAGTGATAGCTTTTGTAAGACCAATTATGCTTTGACATATCAATAAAACTTTTTTCTCTGTAGTCTTAGAAATAAGAAAACAAAGGGAAAGATTGATTTTAAGTCTCCCTGGAGATCTGTCTGTCTCTGTTTGGGTAAAACAAACATCCAATTAAATTTTTCTGGTGCCTAGGACCTTTCCGTCATGGCAAAAATGAGAAAGGCTGGTAAGTGATCTTGGAACTAATCTCTGTGTACTCATAGCACCAAGGCAGCCACAAAGTTTAAATCATGATCATAGCCTGACTGAATGCCCAATTTAGTAGACCAAGTCCTATTTTATCTTCTTGGAAAGCATCTCAGACCCAGAGATGCGTGTCTGTACTGTTCCCCTGTATGAAACAATGCATCCTACACAGGAAGATTTCCCAATGGCTGCAGGCACCCCACCTGCAGGTCAGGAAGTGCCCCACTTACTCTGTAAAACAATCTTCTGGTTTTGAAAACTGTCACACCTACTTCCTGAACTTAGAGACTAATGACTCCCTTGGTTGATAATGACACCTGGAACCTGAATAACTTCCCTCTACTCAAAACTGAGAATACTTTTACAGGAACAATTCCATTTGTTCTCAAAATAGTTTTGGATCCAAGAGTAAATTGTAAAATGTTGAAATCACGGGGGAACCAGAACCACTTTTTCTCAGATTTGAGTTTCAAAGTAAATGGAAGAGAAGGAATGAAAATGTGGAAGGAAACAAAAATTGAGTATAGCTTTGTACTGAAGAAGACTCTTTAAAACGGATATTTTAAAACAGAAGTTACTTTCGAAGTTATCATGATGGAAATATTAAAATTTTCAGATAATATTCATAAAATGGTTATTGAGATCATTTAGACTTTCTGAGGTAAGCCAATAATGAAGAAATAAAGAAAACCCCACTAACAGAAGCAATGAATTGCCTAATTTTAAATAGAATGAAAAAGAATAAGATGGTTAATTTTGTGGACTTAATGGCAATCTCTTCAAAATATTTCATTCTCATGAATTTTCTGAGAGGATAAAAACTAGCAGCAGCAATTTCCCAGGATATGCCGCCTTGCCACATGTAGCCTTCGGGAATCAGGTCGCCAACGTGCCACCCTTCAGTGGTCTCTGGATCTTCTGATATCCCCTTGTTACCATCTACACAGTCTTGAAGGCTTGTTCGCCCCATTTTGATGGTTGACCCACACTAAAATGAGTGCCTTTCAAAGCTTCCCAAAGATGATATTTATAAATTCAGGCGAATTTCTTTCAGGTTCCAAAGGATAAAAAT
The DNA here is from genome assembly GCA_004026905.1 of Hystrix cristata. NCBI lineage: Eukaryota > Metazoa > Chordata > Mammalia > Rodentia > Hystricidae > Hystrix > Hystrix cristata. The sequence continues at coordinate 17,943 of PVJO010019054.1, read as the reverse complement.
AAGAATCCAAACTAGATCGGCAAGGCTACTACAGGGCTTGTCAAAGCAAGCCTTGGCTTGATTACCTCTTAGACGTCATTCCTCAAACAAAAGCCTGAATATGTGTTTCATTCTGTAACGAGATGATGGCACTTCCCCATAGCCACCTCAGAGGTCTTATTGAAAATCTAGTCAAATATGGCAACAGCAGTAGGCCCTTTCTGCTTTTAAAAAGTGTCACCACAGGTTGGCCATTTCCTAAGCCTGAAGATCACAGTTGTCATCAGCAGCTATCTCCACATAGTTCTCTCTCTTTCGGGACTATGGGAACTCCACGTCTCAATCATTCTGGATTGTATCTTATGTTTTCTCTGCAATCTGAATACACCATTGTAAACCCCCCTTTTGTTATACTCTGTTCAGATTACCCAGTTGCCTTCCAGAACTTTGACTGACAGAATCTGTCTTTCACTGCCACTCTAAAAACAAATCAAGAAGAGTAGAACAAAGCTGCAGATCCAAAGTCAGCCAAAGCCCGGAAAGCACAGCACTACAGGCTTGAGGAAACAGTGAGCTCTGCAGGCTGGAAAGTGTCCAACTCATCTTTCAAAGGTGGCCTTACACTGCTTGCCTTAGAGAGAATGGCATGATATTTTTTAATGAATGATACACACAACAAGTCTAAATAAATGTCTGTGAAAATAATGTAGTAGGAACAAATTCCAGGTAGCAAAACATAAGCTTATCTTGTTAATAATTTTTAGAATTCTAGAATATTTTTCTCTGTCTAGTACTATAGTATTTTAAAATAGTTCAGGAAGAAACATAGAAGAAACCTTGAAGTCCCATCCCAACACTCACACACCCCCACACACTTGCCCATTAGTTTAGTTTAGGTTAATTTAGTTTTGTCTTATTTTGATTTGTTCAAGCCTTCGTGTTTCTAAATATGAAGAGACATTTTTACCATCACTTAAGAACTTGGGATGCCAGGACATAGAGAAATGGTACATCTCACTGTTCTTCAGAGGCAGCGGCCACCACAGGTCATCCAAGTCCTCTTTGAGCTTATAACTCTTCACTTAGGTGGAGATATATGAATATGTCTCCAACTGCATCAAGAAGAATATTTAACCAATTCCTGATGGAATCATTCCCCTGACCCACGATGCTGATACACTCATTTCACACTAGCATTTCAGCAGTCCATTTGGTCCTAATCCAAAACATGGCCTGTGCTACAGCCCAGATGAATTCCCCTACACTTTTCATTTCTTTGGTGGAATTGGACTAATTACAGCAAGTACGTTGGCGAGAGCAATAGTTTGAAAACATTGCCTGAGGGATACCAAAGTTATTTTATTTCATAATTAGCCATTTCTGTCTCAGGGGCATTTTATACTCATGGTTTGAAATAAGAGCCATTATTTTATTACAATTTTCTATTTTTTCCACGTAAAAAAATATTTAGAACATGTTTTTAGCTGAATTTTATTAGTCATAATGCCAGGAAGCGCCTAGTGTTATGGATGATGGAATTATCTTTGAGGGCTTCCCTTTAGTGTTATTTCTTTCTTATAGTCTACATTTTCTCAGTGGTTGGTACTAGAACTAAAATATAAAGTGGAAATTGAATACTCTGTCCATTTGTATAAGTGACCCATGCACAGGGATAAATTTAGTGGACCCCATCCATATATCTCTCCATTCCTCTTTCCCCTGATTAGCATTAAATTCTCTATGCCACATGAAAAGCTACTTATGTGGTGAGTAATGCTATATTAAAAAGAACTAGGAATGTGGAGTTAATTTAGCAAGCAGGGAAGTAACAATCCAAAAGCAACCGACATCAACTGGTGCCCTTCTCAGGAAATTGGATTGCATTTCCCTCTTAGGGAATCTAATCACCACAAAGTTGTATGCATGCACTGGTACACGTATATGAAGAGAAAGAATGAATCCATAGAAACAGAAGGGATGTTCTAACATATTGAGGTGAGTCTTGAACACAAAATAGGAATAACCTATATAATATCCATGAATTTTCTGCTTAAGTGCTTATAGGGATAGAGTACTGGTTACCTTACACAATAGCCTACACTGGTACTTTATGAGAATGTCACTCCTCAGAGGCCATATCTGTTTCCCCTTAACTTCTACCCATCGGTACTTATTCTTTCCTTTGGAGGATACGTAGAAATATCCTAACCCTTCTCATATATTAGAGTCTTGCACTCGTTCAAAAAATGCAAGGAACGATCAAAAACTACAGCAATTGCTTACATTTTTAAAAAAGCTTATTACAATAAAATACAACGCCAAGAGCAATATGATACATTGGCTCAGAGCGAGGAGGAACATTTTGAGTGGAATTGTAGCAATGTGTCTTTTCATGTAAATTGTGGCAACGCGTCTTTTAACGTAAATTTTTCAAACATTCACCACATTTTATGATCACCCTTTGCTGAGCAAATGTTTATGGCAGTTTCTGTTGAATCAAAACATTATGGTGTGTCATCAACCTAATTCACTGGATCTGACAATATAACTTCTGGCTCTTCCCCAAAATCAAGCTAAGACAGGTAAATGTGTCGAATTGATTCAAAGGCAGCCATGACATGCAACTAAAGACATTCACAAAACGGGGCTTCCAGAACTGCTTCAGACAACAGTAAAAATAACGGGATAGTGTGTTCAAAATGAGGGGGAGTATTTTGAGGATTAATGGCAATGTGTCCTTGGTTGTAATAACTTCTCAATGTATATATTCACTATATTTTTAGTTCATACCTCATTGTTGTCGAGTCCACAGTACTGAGCAATGGCAGATTTTGCTAGCCACAACCCAGCCATTGCTCTTCTTCCAGTAACAGTACATAATCTTCCACTAGTACCACCGCTTCCTCACTCTTAATTCATGTGGCTGTTTGCGGGGACCACAGGCTTTCACAGCTACAGTGAGCAGATGGCCCAGGCCTGCTGAGAAACACAAATTTCCTATCCCAGTACTTAGTTTTTAACTGGGAATTTAATGAAAGCTGAATCAATCAGACATGCTTCAGGTTACTTCTTTAAGTGAAAAAATAACTCTTGTGTATAATTATGGGATAACGTGACGTTCTAGCATATGTATACATTGTGGAGTAATTCTACAAATTAATTAATATACCCATCACTTCATGTACTTATTTTGGTTTTGTGACTAGAACATTTAAATCCAACTTTTTCACGATTTTCAAGTACACAACATAATGTCTCATTATTAACTAGAGTTCACTGTGCTATACAATAGCGTTCAAGAACTTAGGCATCTATCTACTGAAACTTTGTATCCTTTGAGCAACATCTCTCCCCGTAGATCCTTCTTCCCACCCAATCCCCTAGTCAACAACATTCTTTCATGCTTCTGAGTACAATGTTTTAGGCTCCACATGTAAGTGTAGTATTTGTCTTTCTGTGCCTTTTTTATTTCCTTCAACACAATGATGTGGAGTTCCATCCACATTAGTGTGTAATCTACTTCACTGTGTATACATACCACATTTTTATTCATTCACACACTGATGGACACTTAGGTTTATTCCACAACTTAGCTATGAACAATGTCCCAATAAACATTGGAGTAAAAATATCTCCTCAATATATTGATTTTATTTCCTTTGAAAAGATACCTAGAAGTGAATATCTGAATCATATAATAGTTCTCTTTATAATTTTTTGAGAAACCTGTATACTGTTTCCCATAATGGCTGCACTAATTTACACTTTCACAAAAAGTCTGCAAGGGTCCCCTTTTTCTATATCTTTGCTGATACTTGTTACCTTTTGTCTTTTGTAATAAAAATCATTCTACCAGATGAAAGCTGATATCTCACTGTAGTCTTAATTTACATTTCTTTTTTAATTTTATGTAATATTTTTATTTATTTCAGTTGATTAATACATGTGTGTATGTAATGTTTGCATTCCTTGTGGGAAGTTAGTACATATATATAATACATCTTAATTCCTTACTTCATCCCTTTCCCTTCCCTCCCTCCTTCTTCCACCCACCCCTTGATCTCCTTACTTTTATTTTTTTTCTTTTTGGTACATGTTTGCAATACATAATGTTTACGTTCTTCCATCTCTTGATCCTCTTGCCCTTTGAGAATGATCTATAGCCCTACTTATAATTATCTATCTTTTATTTTGCTCTTTATTTTTACTCTGCATTTCTCAGATAAGAGAAAGAATGTGATATTTAAGCTTGTGTGTCTGATTTATTTCACTCAACATTATGGTCTCACAATGCATCCATTTTCCTTCAAATGACTCATGTTTGTCTTTCTTTATGACAGAGTAGTGGTCCATGATGTGAAAATACCATATTCTTTATCCATTTATGAGTTGATGGACATATAGGCCACTTCCGAGATTCAGCTATGAGGAACTGTGCTGTTATAAATGGGTATGCATGTATCTCTATAATAAGATGTGTCTAACTCTATGGAGAAGCTACCTAGAAGGGAAATAGATGGACCAAATGGAATTCCTGGTTTTAGTTTTTTGAGGACTCTCCACACTGATTTCCATAGTGGTTGTACTAGTTTATGTTTCCGCCAACAGTGCAGAAGTATTCCTTCTTTCCCTGCGTATCTGCAACATTTGTTATTATTTGATTTCTAGGTAATGACCATTTTTCTTGGGCAAAATGTTTTCAGTGTTGTCTTACATTTCTCTGATGTTATTTCTTCGTGTATTTATTGGCCATTTGTATTTCTTCTAAGAAGTGTCTATGCATTTCACTTGCCTATTTTTTGATTGGGTCTTTTATTTGGGGAGATCTAATTTCTTTGAGTTCTTTATATATTCTAGATATGAGTCCTCTGTCAGAGGAATCATTGGCAAAATATTTTTCCCATTCTGTAGGTTGTCTTTTCACTCTGTTTGTTGAAGCTTTTTAATTCAATCCCATTTATTGACTCTTAGAACTATTTCCTATGCAACTAGGATTCTGTTCAGAAATTCCTTTCCCAATATAATACATTTTAGTCTTTATTTACACTTCAGTTTCTCACACCAGAGACACAATGCAGTATTTAAACATGTGTGTCCAATTTATTTCACTTAAGAGTATGGTCTCAAGATGCACCCATTTACCTAGGAATATCTCAAGCTTATCTTTCTTTATGGCAGAGTAGTACTCCACTGTATAAAAGAACCACATTTTCTTAATCCATTCTGCTGTTGATGGGCATTTGGGCTGCTTCCAAGATTTAGCTATTACAAACTGTGCTGCTATAAACATGGTTGTGCATATATCCCTGCAGTATAGTGATTTTAATTCTTTTGGGAAGATACCAAGAAGGGGAATAGCTGGGTCAAATGAAATCTCTAGTCCTAGTTCCCTGAGGAATCTCCACACTGATTTCCATAGCGGTTGCACCAGTCTACACTCCCACCAACAGTGGAGAAGGGTTCCTTTTTCTCCACAGTCCCGCCAGCATTTGTTATTGGCTGATTGGGAAGAAAATGCCCAAATGGGAAAGGGAACAAGGGAGGGGGAAAGGAACAGAGGGACAACAGAAATAAGAAATGGAAGGAAAAAATGGAAACAAAACTTTTGTAAATAAGGAGGGAGGAGGGGGTGAGGGGAGGGGAATGGGTAAAAAAGAAGCAACAAGATACATCATATGCTGGTACAAATTCCTTGTGATGAATGTTATCAATATGTACATCTAAAATGTACCATTAAAATAAAATTGAAAAAAAGAAAAGAAATTCCTTGGCTATGCTTATAACTACAAGGGTTTTACCTTTATTGCCTTCCAGCAGGTTAAGTGTTGCTGCTTTACCATTTAGTTATCTGATCCATTCTGATTTTAGTTTAGTACATGGTGAGAGTCATGGGTCTAGATTCAATCTTCTGCATACGGAAATCTAGTTTTCCCAACATCATTTATTAAAGAGGATATCTTTCTTCCAGTGAAAGTATTTGGCCCCTTTGTCAAAGATAAAATAGCTCAATGTACTTGGAGTTGTTTCGGCATCCTCTATTCTTTTGCATTGATCCTCATATCTGTTTTTGTACCAGTACCATGCTATATTTTGTCACGGTGGCTTTGTAATATAACCTCAAATCCAGGATGTAGCAGCTGCCCACTTTTCTCTTTTCACCCAAGATTGCTTTTGCTAATCTGGATCTCTTCTGGTTCCATGTGAATTTTAGGATTGTTTTCTTCAGTTCTGTGAAGAATACTATTGATATTTGATTGGGATTGTGTAAAATTCTGTATGACAATTTTGGAAGTATGGCCATTTTGACTATATTCGTTCTGCCTATCCAGAAACTGGGTATCTCTTTCCATTTTCTGATGTCTTCTTCAATTTCCTTTTTCAGATCACTGTAGTTTTCATTGTAGAGAATCTTCACTTCTTTAGTCAGGTTAATTTCTTAAGTATTTAATTTTCTTGGTGCTATTGTGCGTATTATTTTTCCCTAATTTCTCTCTCAGTGGGTTCATTATTATTGTACAGGAATTCTATTATAGGATTTTTGTTGATTTTGTATCCTGCTACATTATTGAATTTGGTTATTAATTCTAAGAGTCTTTTGGTGGATTTGGGGGGATTTTTTTATGTAGAGGATCATGTCATCTGCAAATAATGATAATATGACTTCTTCCTTTCCTATACATGTCCATTTATACCTTTTTCTTGCCTAATTGCTCTTGTTAATATTTTGAGTACAGTGTTGAACAGGAGTGATGATAGAGAACATCCTTGTCTTGTTCCTGATTTTAGATAGAAAGCTTTCAGTTTTTCCCCGTTTAATATGATTTGGCAGTATGCTTGTCATAAGTGGTCTTTATCAGATTGAGATAAGGTCCTTCTATACCTATTTTCTTCAGTGCTTTATCACAAAAGGATGTTGGATATTGTCAAAGGCTTTTTCTGTATCTGTTGAGAAGACCATGTGATTTTGTCCTTGATTCTATTTGTGTGATTTATTACATTTATTGATTTGCATATGTTTGAACAATGCTTGTGACCCTGGGACGAAGCCTACTTAATCATGAGGTATAATCTTTTTGATGACTGGTTGCATTCTCTTTGCCAGTATCTTGTTGAGGATTTTTGCATCTGTGTTCATTAAACAGATTGGTCTACAACTGTCTTTTTTGGTTGGATCCTTGTCTGGTTTTTGAATCAGGCTAATGCTAGATTCCAGGAAAGATTTTGGGAGTCCTCCTTCTCTTTTAATTTCATTAAAAATGCTTCAGGAATACAGGAGTTAAAATTTCCCTGAAGTTTTTGAAGAACTCAGTAGTGAAGCCATCCGACCTGAGCTTTTCCTAGTTGGTACTTTATGTATTACTGCTTTGATTTCATTGCCTTTTATTGGATTATCTGGAGTTTTAAATATTCTTGGCTCAGTTTTGATAATTCATGTGTATCTATGAATCTATCCATTTCTTCTGAATTCTCCTTATTGGCACACAGGTTTGCAAAGCAGTTGTTAATAATGTTTTGTATTTCAGCAGTGTCCATTGAGATTTCACCTTTTTCATTTCTGATTGCATTGATTTGGGTCTTTTCTTTCCTTTTTGGTTAGATCAGCTAAGAGTTTATCTACTTTGTTTATTCTTTCAAAGAACCAACTATTAGATTCATTAATTCCTTGTATTTTTGGTCTCAATATCATTGATTCCTTCTCTAATCTTTATAATTTCCTGCCTTATACTAGCTTTGGGTTTAGATTATTCTGGTTTTTCTAAGACCTCGAGGTGCATCATTGGATTATTTGGGGACATTCTGTTTTTGTGATGTGGCATTCACAGCTATAAACTTCCCTCTTAGGACTGCTTTGATTGTGACCCATAAGTTCTGATTTGTTGTACTGGCATTATAACTTAGTTCCAGAAATTGTCTTATTTCTTCCTTGATTCCTTCTGTAATCCCTGACAGTATTATTTCATTTCCACACATTTGTACAATTTCTGTGTTTTCTTTTGTCATCAATTTCTAACTTCATTGCACCATGGTCTGATAATATGCATGATATAATTTTAATTATTTTACATTTACTTAAGACTGATCTATTGACTAGTATGTAACTATTTTGGAGACGGTTCCATGTGCTGCTGAAAAAAATGTGTATTCTGTTGTTGGATAAAACACTACAGATAGCTATTTTTGTTGTTGGATAAAACACTACAGATAGCTATTAAGTCCATTTGTTCAAAGGTTTTATTCAACTCAGATATTTCTTTGTTGATTTTTTTGTCTAGTTGATCTACCTATTTGTGATAATAGGGTATTGAGGTCACTCACTATAGTCGTGTTTATGTCTATTTGATCTTTTATGTCCACTAGTACTTGTTTTATGAAGTTGGGTGCACTATTATTCAGTGGATATATGTTAATAATTGTTACCTCTTATTGGATTTTTCCTTTAACCAATATGTAGTGATCTTCTTTGCCTCTTTTGATCATTTTTAGCTTGAAGCTCACTGTGTCTGAACATAAGACAGCTACACTTACTTTTTTGGGGTTCCTATTGCCTAGAATATTGTTTTCCAACCTTTGATTTTTAGTCTATGAGTTTCTTTTTGTATTAAATGTTTTTCTTTTATACAGCATACTGTTGGATTTTGTTTCTTGATTCATTCTGCCAGTCTTTTGATTGAGACCATTTACACTGAGAATTATTACTAATAAAATGGATTTATTCCTTTTAGTTGTATATTTTCCTGTTGTTGATTCATTATTTTTCCCTTCTACTTAACTACTCACCCCGCCTGGTATATTCATTCTATTAGACTTTTTGTCATTGCTAGTGACATTGTCTCTTCCTAGGATATCCTGGAGAATTTTGGGATGTGCTGATTTGGTGGTCTTTATCATAAATGTATCTGATTTATCCATAAAATTTGAAAGACAGTTTTGCAGGATAGGCCAGCCATAGTTGGACATTGTTTTCTTTTAGGATGTGAAACACTTCACTCCAAGCTCTCTTGGCCTTTATTTGCATGTCTTTGATGATTTACAATGCTGAGCATTTTTTCATAAACCACAGGCCATTTGCATGTTTTCTTTTGAGAAATGTCTATTCAGGTCATTTACCTATTTTTCAGATCAGCTTATTTGTTTCCTGCTATCGAGTTTCTGTTTCCTACCTATTTTAGATATTGACCCTTTATTGGATGTACATTTTCTCCTATTCCCTGGGTCATCTCTTCACCCTGTTGTTTCCTTTACTGTTCAGAACGTTTTCAGTTTGATATCATTTGTCTATTTTTGCTTTCGTTCCCTATGCTCTTGGAGTCATATCCAAAAAAATTCTTTGCCAAATTGATGTCAAGAAGATTTTTCCCCCTACGTTTTATTCTAGTAGTTTTATATTTTCTCTTACATTTAACTCTTTAATTAATTTCATTCTTCTGCATGTGAATATCCAGTTTTCCAACATCACTTATTGAAGAGACTGCCCTTACTCTATTGTAGATTTTTGGCACTGTTGTTGAAGACAATGTAACTGTAGATGTGTGGACTTACTTCTAGGAACTGTATTCTATCCATTGTCTGTATGTCTGTTTCTGGCCAGTACCACCCTGTTTTGATTATTATAGTTTTGTAGTAGACTTTAAGATTAGCTATAATGACACCTCCACCTTTATTCTTCTTGCTCCCAACTTCTGACAACTTATTTGGGATCTTTTGTAGTTCCATATGATTTTAAGGTTTATTTTTTCTATTTCTATTTTAAAAATCCTTGGAATTTTGATAGAGACTGCATTGAATATTTAGATTGCTTTGAAAATCATGGACATTTTAACAGTATTAATTCTCCAAACCATGAACATGGGATATCTTCTTTTTATACATTGTTCTATTTTTTCATCAGTATTTTATAGGGTTTGTTTTGTTTTGTTTTGTTTTGTTTTAGTTTTCACTGTATTGATCTTTAATGTCTTTGGTTAAGTTTGTTCTTGAGTATTTTTGTACTACTGTAAAGCAAATTATTCTCTTACCTTCTTTCTCAGGAAGTTCATTGTTAGCGTATAGAAATACTACTGCCCTTGTACATTGATTTTTGTATCCTACAGTTTTGCAAAATTTGTATTTTAATTCCAACAGATTTCTACTTAAAATCATGTCACCTAAAAATAGATGACCTTTTTGTGTTGCTTAATTATTTTGGCTAGGATTTCTAGTGCTATGTTGAATAGAAGTGGCAAAAGTGAGCACAGATGGTTTGTTCCTGATCTTAGAGGAAAAGCTTAGTGTTTTACCACAGAGTATAACATGAACCGTTGGCTTGTGATATATGGTCTTTATTCGGTTAGGGACATTCCTTCTATCCCTAATTTGATAAGAGTTATTATCATGAAAAAATGCTGAGTTTTGTCAAATGCTTTTTACACATCTATTGAGATAATACAGTTTCCTCCATTCCTTTAATGTGGATATATAATATGGGTCTTAGTTTACTTTTCTCATTGCTGGGACAAAATACCCAATACCTACAAGTTAAAGGAGGAAAGGTTTATTTCAGCTCACAGTTTGGAGAGGTTTCACTCCACAGTCAGCTGGCTGTGATATTGCAGAGAGGTATTGCAGTGGTACCATGGCATCATGGCAGAGAGGTATCACAGGGGAGAAATAGTTCATTGTAGGACAGGCAGAAAAAAGCAGCAAGCAGGCAGCCTCGGCAAATCTCCCTTTCCCTTTTATCCCATCCAGGCTACAAGCCTTTTGGGTGGTGCCGCTTGCACCCAGGATGGGTCTTCCCTTTACCCACACCCAGAACTATGCTAAACCAATCAGTGGGCTAATTTAGTACCACACGCCCTTAACCCCAGTATCACACACCCTAGACCTAGCCAGCTCCAAAAAGCCCCACATATGAGTGCATGAGGCTTTGGGGGATCTAGATACAAGCCATAACAATATTTATTGATTTGTGTATGTCAAATTATACTTGCATCCAAGGAATAAATCTCACTTGTTCATAGTGAATGACCCTTTTCATGTGATAATCTCAGTTATTTTTATGGAATCCTCGAGAAAGAGACCTTCTCTTAGTGCTATGAACCATTTTGTTTTTTTGTTTGGGGGGTTGATTTTATTTGTATATTTGCTTTTGGTTGTTTGTTTGGATGGGTGGTGCTGAGGACTGAACCTAGAAGGGCCTGTGCCCTGTGCTACAGTCCCAGCCCTTTTTCATTTTGTTGCGTTTTGTTTTAATTTTGAGACAAGTTCCTGTGAGGTCATTAAATTACCCAGGCTGCGCTTTAACTTGTGATCCTCTTGCCTCAGACTCTCAGACTGCTAGGGTGCCAGGCAGGTATCACTGAACACAGCTGACTACGAGTTTCAGAATGATACGTGATCAATTTCGGGTACCACCTCACAGAGAGGTGATTTTTCCCATGAAAGTGAAGCCAAATAACTGAAAGCCGAAAGAATAAAAAGATATATGACATGATTTGAAATCTGAATATTTTTTGAGCTTTATCTCATATCGACTCCTGAACTTCTCATTTAGATAAATCAACTTATTTCCTTCTCTTGAACTCTTCATGACTCATGTCCAACAAAAAGAGTTCTGACTAAGAGAGCTCTTCTGATTCTTATCTTTCCTAAGGAGCATCACAGTTTCTTCAACTATTCTTTAAATGGCATGTTCCTCATCTCAATCAACCTATATTTTGATTTGCTGTAGTAGAAATTAGCTTCATAAACTGCTGCACAGAGCTAAACCCAAACTACAAGGTGTGCCTTGAGCTGTAGAGTAAATGCTGACCATTACTGACCTGGATATGATAATTCTATTCCTGCAGCCCACTATTTCATGGATAATATTGTGAGAGTTAATTTCATGAGTCGATTGGGCTAGCCTACAGTACCAATTGTTTGCTCAAATGCCACCCTATGTGTTACTTCAGTAGATTTGAAGTAAAACAAATTATCCTTTATACTTACAGTGGGTTGTACCCAATCTGTTGAAAGCTGTAAGAAAAAGGCTGAAGTTCTTGTAAGTATAAGGAATTCTGCTTCCAGACTTCCTTCAGACCCAAGATTGTAACATCGACTTGGGCCAGAAGTTCCAGCCTACCCAATTTCAGCACCCACAATAACATAAGCCAATTCATATGTGTCTGTGTGTACATACTGCACATATGTGTGTCTTTTGTTTCTGTTTTTTTTTTCCCTAGAGAACCCATTGATACAAAAACAAAAAAAACAAAGCCAAAAAAAAAAAAAAAATGTATTCCCTCCTTGCTTGGAGCTCTCCAGCAGTGCAGATACTTAGTTCTTTTACTTATACAAGTATTTCCCATCTTATATTTCCTCAATCCACTGTTTTAAGTTAAGCTCATTATACTTTACACATATACCCCTCCATGACTTCAATCAAATGAGATATTGTTGAAAAAGATTCTTTCATTTAGCCCATTCATTAAGGTTCCCAGTTTGGAACTTACATATATTTGATAAGAAAGCTTTGATCTCTATATCTCAGTAATTAGAAAGATGTTCATTAAACAATAGCTTCTGCTGGAGCCCTACTGAGCACAATTTGAGCCTCCATCAATCAGCATCCCATCATGCGAGCCCTTTAACCAGCCGTTAATCCACCTAACAGAATTGTCACCCAGCCCTACTTCTCCCCCTTGCCTGCAAAAACATTACAAAAGTTTCCAATAAATACACTGCAGAAACAAAATAATTTATGGTCACAGAATTCTTCCCATCGTTCATTCTAAGAAAATATACAAAAATACTTGCTTCAACACGAATTGTTGTCTACAGACACACTCTGACTCTAACTTGTCACTGTTTACTTTGGTGAAGTGTCTCGTGAATATCTAGAACCAACTTATTGGCAATAATAAGCTTCGAGTCCATATTTTTACTCATTTTTTTGAAAATACTACCTTATTCAAAGATTAGGAATATTGGTTCTGTGATTGTATCTCCAAATTCTTTCATTACTTTGCAAAGTATTTGATCGAAGGATAAATAGTTTTGCTCACTTGTAAAAGCAAAGTGCTTCTCACCTGTTTGGATTTCAGCTCCCATTTATTTGTGTTAGTTTTACTCTTTCCATTTTAACTGTTTCCCTCCTTGACAGGTAAGACAAATAAGATAGGGTTAAGGAAAAGAAAAATTACCAGAAAAAAATACTATAAAAATAAAATAGATAGATGGTTCTTATCTTATTTCTATTAAAAAATACATAAAATCTGGTGCTCAAACCATCAAAACTTCTAAAGACAAATGAGCAAAGGACATGAACAGATAATCCACGAAAGAAGTAATATATCTAGATCACAAACCATGGAATAGTTTGTAACTTCTAAGTATTACAATAAATAGAAGTTAACACAAATACTTAAGTTTGCTTATCAAATTAGACTTCTTAAAAAATATATAAATGTACAATATTAATGACAAAGATATTGCCTATATATGCACATATCCATATATGATGACATGTACCAATAATATAACCTGTCAATATCTTCTGCAAAACTATATATTAAGATTTAATTAAATTAAATTTTTATTAAAATTTTTTTAAAATTCGTGACATGTATAGTTACCAAGATTTTTATCACATAATTATTAATAATTAAATACATATACTAGCTCTGTAAGCAAGACAGGGCATACTAAATGATTTTTATATCTCATCATTATAATGTAATCCTATGTACCCATTAAAATGATACTTACTAAAAATAGGCTATAGAAGATTCACACAATTTTTAGTTTAAAAGCAGAAGATATATATGTTCTATAGTAACAACTATATGATAAAAAAAAGTCAACACAACTGTTTATTAGAAAAAAGGTACTAGAAAACACACTAAAACTATTATAATTATGAAACCCTGGGTACTAATTTTCTTGCCTCCTACATTTCTGTTTTCCAAGTTTCCTATAAAGACTAAGAATAATAGTCATCTGCATAGTGAAGAAAAATTACAAAAGTGATTACATTTTCAGATACTCAGAATAGGAGTGAGATAATGAATCAGTCAATCACTACATGATCCGTAAGACCTAATAAAAGTCCCCCTCCTGTCTCCCGCCTTGTATCTGCCACAAGTTCTTTAGAGACATACATAAAGGCATTGTAACCACTCCTCAGAAGGTTACCACTCAAGACTTACAGTCATGAATTCATGACTAAATGACAGTTAGCTGATAGCAGAGCTTTCAGCACACCAGGCATCCCTTTTTCTGAGATGGGGGTGGAAGAAAAGAGAAGGGGTCAAACATAAAGCACTCAACCTCTTCACTGCCGAGATGCACGCCCACGAAGGCAGGTGTAGGATTCGGGTAAACACAGTGTCAGTACACACTGAACACTTTGGATTCCTTTCATGAAGGCCACACTCTCAGGAGTAATACCATTCTGTCCTCGCTGAACATGAGCAAAGCCACCACAACGTGTACTTTACACTGTATTGGAGGAACCTTTGAGCATCCTCTGGGTATCCAGGTGAAAACCGATATAGGATGATACAGATCCATATTTCAAAATATCAAAACATATGGTATGAAGAGTTGAAAGCAATTTTTATGCAAAAATGAGAAAAACTTGGATTGTATTTACAATCCTTATGTCTGACATTTATTGCTTAGACTACACTTGTAGCGAGAAAACTAGAGCACATTCTCCACGCTTTGACAAATGAAGGTAGTACTCTAGATCTGCTCTGTAGAATCAGGATAGGGGGTTTAGAGGGTAGATACATGTAACAGCAGAAGGCCACAGGCAGAGGGCACCTCCCTCACAGTTATCTCAGAAGTACAAGCAAAGGAAGTAAAATGAGGTTGACGGACAGGAGGGGCCAGACTCACACTGAACTGGCTGGTGAGTTGGCGACAAAGTGACTGGTGAGCAGTATGGTTCAGAAAACCAAGCAAGAGTCGAGGCACAGAGAAGAGAAGGCAAAATCATCCTGGGAAGGAAGTTGATTGGCCCAAGCACATGAAGGAACTTCCTTTTTGTTCTTTAAAGCCTCAATACTAAGATTAGGAGAAATAACTAAAATTTATCATTCACATGTTAAATAAAACCAATTCATTATATTTCATCTCCCAGTAATGGAGTGGTAGGTAACTGTTGACCTTTTCTTCTAATAAGGGACATAAACAATAGAATGTAAACTTTTGAACTGTCTGAACCAATGTAAATAGCTCTAGAACCTTTTCTTCTCCAACATTGCCCATTTTCCACTCTTCTTCTGTAGAAGCTGCCCTCCATGACTCCATTCTGCTTCGAACAATGGATGATATACGCTTCTAATGAAAAAGTTAGCTAATGCCAGAATTGATACAACTATAACTATGGTTTCAGTGTAGTTCTAAAGTTTCTCCTTATTCAGAAAATCTTAGATAAATTAGTACTTTTGAACACAGTTGTCCAGCCTTCTCAGGCTGCTGTAATAAAATACCAGACTGATTTGTTTTGCTGCAAATGATACATCATTCTTTTTATGGCTGAATAATATTCAATCGTGTGGATAGACCATATTTTCTTTATCCATTCATTCGTTAATGGGCAGTCGCTTAGTTTTATGTCTTGGCTATTGTGCATAGTGCAGCAATAAATATGAGTTCCCATATGCCATTTTTCTTTCCTTTGCATATATACCAAAAGTAGGAGAGCTAGATTATATGGTAGATCAATTTTCCATTTTTTGCAGAAGCTCCATACTGTTCTCCGTAGGAGGAAGGTGAAGAACAGGAAACCAAATAAAATTAGAGACAGAGTAAGTCCTGGTGTTCTATAGCACAGGAGGGGGAATGCTCTTCACAATAATCTGCTCTACATTTTATGAATAACCAGAAGAAGGAGCTCAAATGCCCCAAACACAAAGTCATTATACGAAGATAGAAACTTTAACTGCCTTGATTTGATCAGGACAAATCGCCTATATGTATTGAAATTCACACTCTACCCATAAATATATATAATTATTACATGTTAATAAAAATCTTTTAAGGAGCCTGAAATGTTAACCACCTCTATCTGACCATAACACATTGGACACATGTACCAAATTATCAAACTATACCCCATAAAATTGTACAATTAAAATAAGAATTTTATAATGTGAAAAACAATTAACAAATAAAATACCAGAGGCTAAGTAGGTTATAAATAAGATGGTTTTGTTTCTCACGGTTCTGGAGGCTGAGAAGGGCAAGGTTAAGGTGCTGACAGAAGCAGCGTCTGGTGGGGGCTCGTTTCCTACTTCATAGATGGCACTTTCTCCCTGCAGGCTGTCCTCACATAGTGGAAGAAGCAATAGCACCTCTGGACCTCTTCTATGGAAACACTATTCACAACAAGGGTTTTGCCCTCACGGTTTAATCACTTTTCAAAGTACTCAACTCTCAATATCAATCATTACAGACAAGGTTTAGAATTTCAGTATATGGATTCTGGAGAGGCATCAAAACATTCAGACCATAGCACCAGGCATCATATTTAAATGCTCTACATACAAGATATACTGCTTCAAATGATTCAACATTGGCTTCCAAGTCTATTTTGAGAATGTGTGTGTGTGTGTGTGCGTGTGCGTGTGCGTGTGTGTGTGTGTATGTGTGTTTTCTGCCACTACTATATAGGATTCTCATGTTGAGTTCGTTTCTCAGGGCCTCTCAATGTTTTCAAACACATAGATTTATTAGAAAGAAATGAAAATGTTAGTCTCACTAACAATGGGGCAAACGGACAACATCTGTGTGTTGACGGGATGTGATGAAAAGAACGCAGCAGTGCCAGTGTGGAGTTCTTACTTTTAAAAAGGCTTATCTTGAGTCTAATCATGGAGAAATAATCAGACAGATTCAAATTCAGACAGCTGGACTTGATTTTCCAAAAATGGCCATGTAATAAAAGACGCTAAAATCTAGCAGGAGAATTATTTCCAATTAAAGAAAACTAAATAAACATGCCAACTAAGTGTAATGCGTGATCCTCACTCATGCCACCATACTGAAAAGGAAAAACCAAAGTACACTGTAAGAAAAATTAAGAAATCTAAATATACACAGGATATTTTACTTACAAATACCCTATCAGTGTTAAATTTCTTGGTTAGGATAATTTATTGTGATTTATGTAGAAGAATACTTTTGTTCTTAGAAGACACATCCTGAACTACTTAACTGTCTACAATTTTCTTTCAAATTATTTAGAGAAAGGGAAAAAAATAAATATTATTTATGCATAAATACAAAGTCATACATACATGCATGTATTTACATAGACTATACATGTGGGGAAAACCAACATGGCAAAATGTTAACAATTCATGAATAGTGTACTGGACTATTCATGGTCACAGTGTCTATCATCCATTCCATTTATCTATAAGTTTCTAATTTTCAAAATTATGTTGGGAAAAAGACCTGCAAAATCAGTACATAATCCTGTGATACAACAGAGGTTGTTTACGAAGTCTAAAAACTGGGTTTTCTAGACAAATCTCACCAATGGATTTTGATGACTCTAGGCAGATAACCCAAGCAGCTCTTGGGACTTCAGTTTCTTCTGCAAAATGCACTAGATGGACTGAGCGATCACCAAGGCCCTTTCCTGAAGTATGTGTTTGAGAATAAACTCTCACATGTCTATACATGTGAATGTATATTAGCATAGGCAGACAGCACAATAAAATTCTTGTTTCTTTTCATAAACTCATTCCCTGGTAATTTCCTAATATATAAATTATTCCTTTGCAGCATCTTGTTTAATTGTGTATGTTGAATTATATTAGCCTATTTGGCACTAAAATTATGTCTCTTGTCTCTTACTGCTTTTATCAAAACATAATTTTATACAAAATAGCACAAAAGGAAAAAAGGAATCGAAAGAGAAAAGAAAGAAAATAAAGGAAGGAGGTAGGAGAAAAGAAGGGAAAAAGAAAGAATGGAAGGGACAGAGAA
>PVJO010019053.1:0-35174 GCA_004026905.1 Hystrix cristata | reverse complement strand
AGGAACATCCATTTATATACAAATGACTCTAGTTTATCCTTTTTTATGGCGGTGTAGTACTCCATTGTGTAGAAAAACCACATCTTTTTTAGCCATTCATCAGTTGTTGGGCATTTAGGTTGTTTCCAAGACTTAGCTATTACAAATTGTGCTGCTATGAACATGGTTGTGCATATATCACTGTGATATGATGATTTTACTATTGATAATTTTTTTCTTGTGGTACTGGGAATTTAACCCAGGGCATTGTAATAGTTTTTTTTTTTTTTTGTCTGTCTGCTTGGCTGGTTGGTTTGGTTTGTTTTTTTTTGAGGCGGAGCCTCACTATGTAGCCCAGACTGGCCGCAAACTCACAGCAGTCCTTCCATCTCAGCCTCCCAAGTGCTGGGATTACAGGCATATGCCAACACACTTAGCTCACAATAATGTTTTAGTGAAAGGAATTAATAATTTCTAAATAATCAAACCAAGATGACAGAGGGATGTGGTTGTACATACATCTTAGCTACTCGGGAGGTTGAGGTAGGGAGGTCACAAATTCAAGACCAGCCTAGGCAATTTAGAAAGAACCTTTCTCAAAATAAAAAATAAAAAGGGCCAAGGACATACTCAGTGGTAGAGCACCTACCTAGCATATGTGAGGTCCTGGGTTCAATCTCCACTATCAAAAAAAAAAAAAAAAAAAAAGCAGAGAAACAATATAAGAAATACCTAAAAACATGAAAAAAGCTGGTACAGTGGTACACACTTGTAATCCCAGCACTCGAGAGGCTGAGGCAGATCTCAGCCTTGAGTTCGAGGCCAGCCTGAACTACATAGTGAGAGTCTATCTCAAAAAACCAAAACAAAACAACAAAGAAAAAGTTTTTAAAGGTGTAGTTTTAAAACATTCAATTTAAGATGCCTATAGGTCACATGTGTATAAAGGAGAAATAATTCTATGATGAATTAACTGATGAAGAATCAGGAACAATGGTTTGTTTTACTAAAAAATACTTGTTTCCATTTTTATCACCATCCTGTAAATTTTCTCTTTTTAGTTAATAGTATCAGTTATTTCCCTCTGCTGATAAGATTTTAGCTATGAAGAGATTCATTATCTACCATAAACAAGATCCAACACATAAAATTAAGTTTAATACCACAGCACTTCAAACTCCAAAAACACGTCTGGCTCTTTTGAGTTTATCTTCATCTTGTCCTAATTTATATTAGGACCTGCCTTTCTCTTTTTACGATATTGCTAAATTTGTGGGAAAGGTTGTTTTACTTGGCAGAAAACAAACCCTATCTTACAACGGGGGGCCTGATCTCTGCCAGACGAGACTGGAAGAGCAGTAAGGGCCCTCCCGCTCCCCGGGGAGAGTTCTCAGGGGTAACCGGCGGGGATGCAGAGTCACCAGGAAGCAAGCACACATGGAAATTCTTAGACTTGAGGAATTCTCTAAATAGCGCCACCTCAAGAACATGTCCCACTGAAAATTGAAAAATTTCACAAATACAGAACTCTACTAAGTTGCCATCAAGACTCCAGGAACATTTTTCTTTTTTTGGACCTTATTAAATGAGCCAAGCTTGCAGAACTGGAAAACAAAACTAAAGAATGTAGTATGAAAACACATATTCATTCCATTTTCTTGGTGTCTTCTTGCAGGGATAAATCGAAAACAGTAATATTTATCACTGTGATTGTCTAGTACATCTACAGTTGACACTGAAACTTAGAAATAGAAACGTATGGAGCATGGAGAAAGTCAAGATTTTATAAGAATGATTATAAATAAAATTTGGAGAAACATGCAGAAAAGGGAATAAACTTTTTGCCCACAAAGACTAATGATAAGCAGGTCACAAATACAAGGTTCTATTGATCAAAAGAAAAAGATCTGAAAATCCCAAATACAGTCGATCATTTTTAAAAGCTGTTATACAGAAATACACGAATGCCACTATAGCTTAAAAGAAATACAAGATGACTCTTTTTCAGAGTTGGTAAAATAAATTCCCAGCAATTGTTCCTGTCATTTGAAGAAAATGGCAAGATCCTGTTTCCTTTCTTTTGGCCTAGTATAGATTTCTCTGCTACCTGGTCTAGTGCTCACACTTGTAGAGTCACATCGTCAGATTATGTAAGAGACGGGGCCCTGCCCAGAAGGGCACAAGGATGCCCAGTGAGGGGGGAACCCTTCCTCCCATGGCCCGGACTCTCTTGTCCGGTCACACAGTCACTCTGGGATTCAGGCCTTCCCTCTTCCTCTCCCTTCCCTCTGAGTGCTCACTATTTTATGTTTTTTTCAGACAACAATTTAGACTGTGGGTATCCAAAAAATAAGAATAGTCTTCTTCCTTTAGGAGCTCACTGGTAGAAAAATATCAATAGGGAAACAATTAAATACAATGTAACATCATACACTTTTCTACTACAGTTGACAAAAACTGAAAAAGAATAACAGAAAAGTAAGATGAAAGGGGAAAAAATGATAAAGTGTAGCTACACTTGTTGCAAATAGGGAGGGGTGGGTGAATGGAAGGGAGGGGAGGGGAAGGGGGGAAGAGGGGGGAAACCAAGATGTATCATGTACAGGTACAAAATAACCATGTTGATTATGAACATTATGTATACAATGTACCAATACATGTTCTTGGTAAAAATAATAAAAAAATTTAAAAAAAAAAGAATAACAGTAATAGCCAGTATTTCTAAACTGTGAAGATCAGCGCACGGAAACATTATTGCTGAAGCTCAAATTAGGAACTACTGTTCTGCCTTTAAACAATGAATACAGTCTACTTTAGCAGCCCTACAGCTCCCCATTATCCTAAGAAAGTAAACACAATGTTACAAAGACACTGGCACATATAGAGCTATGTGTCCAATTACAGGTGATTGGTAAGCTAATTTCGCTATATCCATACAATAGAACACTAGTGTCATCATTGAGAAGACTATGTATCTTGTTAGGCTAAGAGCGCTCTAGACCATGTGGCCAGTGTCACAGCAAGCGTGAGGAAGGTCCTCCACGGCTCACGCTTCCCAGGAGTCATGACATGGCACTGAGGTCAAGTTATATGCCCGACCTGGCCCAGCTGGGAATGGAATCTGCACCCAAGCAGCCCATCTCTGAACCAAATCCCTCGCTGACGCTAATGCTTTATCACACACACAGCAGATGGTATATAAAGAGCTAGGCCTTTCCCTCCATCAGGAACCACTGGTGGTGGACTTGTGGTGGCACAAGCCAATAATCCCAGAACTCTGGGAGGCTGAGGCAGGAGGATGGCAAATCTGAGATCAATCAACCAATTTAGTGATGTAGCAAGACTCTGTCTCAAAAAATAAAAAAGGGTGGAGGATACAGCTCAGTGGGAAGGTCCTGGTACCACCACAAAATAAATAAATACAGTAAACAAGCAAGCAAGCAAGCACACGAACCGCCAGTGGTGAATGAGGGGCGGGGCCATGTGTCTACTCAAGTGTTGTGAGTACTGAGCTATGGTACAATGCCTGCTTGGCACTGGTCAGTACTGACCACGGGAGGGACCACCGTGGTCCCATCATGCTTTGCATTTCATGCTCTTGCATATATGCACTTACCTAATCCTCTCAACAAAGCAGGTAAAATCATGATCCTCTTCCCAGTTCAGGAAACGAGCTCAGACTGTAACTCACCAATGGCTAGAGACTAACTAGGCAGCAAGATCAGAACTCTGTTCCCCTAATCTTTTTTTTTTTTTGTCTGTTTGTTTTTTTGAGACAGGGTCTCATTATGCAGTTCAGGTTGACCTTGAACTTACTATATAGCCTAAAATGGCCTCGAACTTGTGGCAGTCCTCCTGCCTCAGCCTCCTGAGTGCTGGGATTATGGGCGTGTGCCACCATCCCTGGCATGTTTCCCTAATTTTAAACCCAGGACTCTTTCCCTTCCACCCTCGCCACCTCACAGATCTTCTGGGAAGGGAGTGGGTGGACAGATAGCAGCCTCGGCTATCCCACAGCCAGGCTGGTTGTAAGGACCAGCAGCCTGTGGCTCTTTCCCTCCCGCGTTCCTTCCTTGTCAGGCAGATCATCAGGCGTAGTCAAATTCTCCTCCCTGTGATTTTTCTTTGCACATCTCGACTCCATTATTTCCACCCCAGAAATCTCTTTCTCCAAACTCCCCTGTGCATTCTCTTTAATCCCCTTCTGCCTTTTGTTAGTTATATCCAGTTTCCGCAGGTAAACCTCTCTCCGACATCCTTTGTTCCACCTACAAACGCTAAGCAGCTCCGCTCGGATGCGGAGCCTCCAAAGTGGTATTCACAACACACCTAGATTAAAGAGAAGACCGGGAGTTCACTCTGAGCTGTGCCTGGCTCAGAGGACAAGGGCGCTATTACACAGGTGACCAGACGTCTCCTGCAGAACCTCCTTAGCTCACCTGCTTCTTTCTTCCGAACAATGAGGCGGTGGTGTACGGTGGCCAATGGAGCTGTGGGCCGGTTCAAATCACAGCATCCTTATTTAGTGGCCCTGTGACATGGGGCAGCTACTTAACCTCGGCCTCAGTTTTCTCGTCTGTAAAGGGGGATCATAATGGAATCTACCTCCTAAGGCTAATAAGAATTAAATAGTTCATAGGAAACATTTAAAATGGCTTTTGACAGAGGGCAAGAATAAAGAGTCAGTTTTTTCCTCAAACATGAATAGTCAATATTTTTAAAAGTTTTTTCTCTTTATTTCTTCTCTTTAAAATACTACTACAATAATCTTTTCTAAAAAAGAAAAGAAAAACCAACTATTTTAAAACCACAAATACAGTGTTTCAGCCACATGACTGAGTATTCTTTCAAAGGTAACCTGAAGATCTGATCACCTGGTAACACTGGTTCCATGGGTATTTTATTTTAAAATCAGAAATTTATTTACAAATATAATTCACCCCCTCTCTCCAGTACTGCAGACTAAACTCAAAGCCATAAATAGTCTACCACTAACTTATATGCCCAGAATTTTGGGGGTGTTCTGGAGATCAAATTTAGGGCCTTGAGCTTGCTCGGCAAGGGCTCTACCACTGAGCTAAATCCCCAACCCTATAAAGATAATTTTGAAGCACAATTTATCTGGAAGAAAGGGAATGCTTATATTATTAACCATATGACTAATATGAAAGTATATCTTATTTAATATACCAATTATTTTTTTGCAATAGTAATACAGATAGTACCACTGGGGCTACAGGACCACTCCCTCCCTCCACTCACCTGAACCGGGGCAACGCCTCAGGACCACCCCAACCTCCGTGCTAGAGACAGAGTTGGAGGCAGTGGCCCCTGGCCGCCCGAGGCTGGGTGCATGCGCGCGTCTCTGCACCGCTTCTTCCTCGGGAGCTCCCGGAAGACTCAAGCACAGAGACCGCGTGTCACGCGGCACGTAGTAACAGAGGGGATTATGGGAAAGGTCGGGTAGGTAGTACAGTTAGACTTCGTGGAAGGAAGCGGACCCTACCTGCTACTTCCTTTTATCTCTCCAAATAAGGAAGCGCCATCTTCGCCTTCCCAGGCCTGGTGAAGTTCTGCTTCTTTTGGAATTAACACCTATAAAATATTTATTGGTAAGATTACTAGAATTAGCAAAGAAAAACAAGAGTTTTCCAGTTAAATTTGAATGTCAGGTAAACAAGGAATGCTTTCTTCCTATAAGTATATCCTGTGCAATATTTGGGAAAAAATGAAGATATTCTTGTTTACCCGAAGCTCAGATTTAACTGGCCTTAAGCCAGGTATGGTGATGCACGTCTCTCAGCACTCAGGAGGCTGAGGCAGGGGGATTTCTGTGAGCCTGAGACCAGCCTGGGCTAGACAGTGAGTTCAAGGCCAGCCTGAACTACACTGTGATACCCTGTGTCAAAAAAAAAAAAATTTTTTTTTTACACTACCATTCTGTATTTAATCTGGTCAACACTATTTGTTGAACGAGAAATACATTTATTTCTAATATTACCTCCCACATATATTTTCACACTTTGAAGAAAAACGTGTTTTCGTTAAAAAAAAAAAAGGGGGGGTGATTTAGCTCAAGTGGTAGCATGCTTGCCTAGTAAGCACAAGGCCCTGAGTTCGGTCCCCAGCACAAAAAAAAAAAAAAAAAAAAAAGAGAGAGAGAGACACTACAACAATTTGTATATACTTTGAAGGATTTGGAAACTGCCAATTCTACTGGTAGAATTACCACCAGTAATTGTCACTAGTGTTGAAATTGGGGAAGAAATCCATGATCTCATGTAGTTACATTTTAACACTTATTTGGCCCTGTAAAGTTACAGAAATAAATTACAGAACAGAATTTTCTTTTTAATACATTTATGTTCTCTTTGGTCAAGAAGTTAATGAGACCTTGTTTCAAAATAATTTACTATGAGAAAATACTGCCACCTGCAGGTCAGAGACAGGTATGACTAAGCATAAACCGAGTCCTAATTCTGGCATGAGACATCTGAGTTATGGTGATGCTTGATTTAATGCCACTCAGTCACTTGCCAGCACATGAGTCTAATTTCCCCTCACGTAGTCATTCACTTAGGAGCATTTGGTAAGCTTGTATCATATGCCAGACCCTGCGCCAGACTTCGAATATGAACACGTGTAACACCTAGTTCCTTCCTTCAGTATCTAACAGACCAGTGAGAAGGGCAGGTGGATTATCAGCTATCAGCCCAGATCAAGACTGAAATGCAATTAAGTCTCAGCCTACCTCATAAGGCAGACAGCATCCTTCCTTCTTTCTAAGATCGCGGGGTAGAAAGTGGTCTGTAATTTTCTCATTTTCCCTGGAAGCTTTGCTCCTGTGTCATCTGACACAGACCCATACAACAGACTGCCTTACCGAATGCGGCTTTCCCTTCTTCTCTACCAAACGTGCCAAAGACGAGGAGTACCACCTTCTCCCTTTGACTTCTATGATGACAGACTCGTGGAAAGCTTTGAGCTTACAAAGGATTTCTCCTTCTTTTTTCCTACACTGGGGATCGAACCCAAGGCTTCTCGGTGAGCTATATCCCCAGCCCTCTTATCTTTCATTTCGAGTCAGGGTCTTGCTGAATCAATAAATTGTCCAGCTTGGGCTCCAACTTGCAGTCCTCTGGCCTCAAATTCTGAGTGCTGAGATTACAGGCATGTGGCATCATGCCTGACTTTTGTCTATTTACAAAGTTTCTCTGTAAAAACGTTATATCCTAATCCTGAAAAGAAATATTTTAAAGCTGCAAGTTTTAATATCTGATGACTAAAGTTATAGTAGAATCCATTACTCAAATGAGGTATTTTTAGAATCGACAATGAAAAAAAATCAACAATGTTTAGATGTCTTTAGTACAATTTAAGAACCACAATGTG
Source organism: Hystrix cristata (assembly GCA_004026905.1). Taxonomy (NCBI): domain Eukaryota; kingdom Metazoa; phylum Chordata; class Mammalia; order Rodentia; family Hystricidae; genus Hystrix; species Hystrix cristata. The sequence continues at coordinate 27,803 of PVJO010019053.1, read as the reverse complement.
AAATTTTACTCATATAAATCAGTAAAAATGTTGCCACTGAAGAAACAAAAAATACAGTTCTTTAATTGAAACATTCTTAGTTCAGTATACCTACCTGAGTTTCAAACATGTTTATCTAGACTGGGTGTAGCCGTGTGTGCCTCTAATCCCAGCTACTCAGGAGGTGGAGAGAGGAGGATCGCAAGTTTGAGACTAGCCTGGGCAACCTGGTGAGAAAGTTTCTTAAAAATAAATAAGTAAATAGGGCTGAAGATGTAGCTCAGTGGTAGAGCACCCCTGAGTTTATCTCCAGTAACAACTTTCTCAGCCTCGTATTCTCGGACTCAACTTTAGGTGCACCTGTGTATACACAACTTTCGCTGCTTATTATGACTGCAGAATGAGTGACCTACCTAGATTCTGGTCTCTTTTCCTGCTCCTAGATATTTATTTCTCCACCGACAGAAATTACGCCAATTCCCCAGTAGTGGAATCACAGGAGTGTGCCACTACGCCAGGCTCAGTCAAATAAACTTCCATGCTACACAAAGAAATGAAGTGTTATAGGAACCCCTGCTTTGCATTCCTTCCTTCTCCCCTCTCTGCTCCCTTCTCCCCATGCCTCTTCCCTCCCTTCCCCCAGCCTCTCTGCTATACTGCAAGCTATTCCTACAGGTACTGCTTAGCGCTGCTGAGCAGTCTATGGTGCCAGCCCAGGCCACAGAGTGACTTCAAGGCCAGCCTGAACTACACAGTGAGACCCTGTCTCAAAGGAAGAAAGGAAGAAAGGAAGGAAGGAAGGAAGGAAGAAAAGAAAGAAAAAAGAAAGAAAGGAAGGAAGGAAGGAAGGAAGGAAGGAAGGAAGGAGGGAGGGAGGGAGGGAAGCAAAGAAAAATTTATTTATTGTTTTAAATAGGGTCTCGCTATGCAGACCAGGCTAGCTTTGAACTTACTATGTAGCCCAGGTGATCCTCCTGCCTTAGCCTCCCATGTACTGGGATTACAGGTGTGCACCACTGTGCCTGGCTTTTTCTGTGAACTTTTTTTTTGGGGGGGGGTGCTGGGAACCAAACTCAGCAAGCCCCTAACTAGGCAAGTGTTCTACCACTTGAGCTAAATCCCCAAACCCTTCTGTGAATTTTTAAACTGTTTCCTTGATCAAGTATGCAAAAAATAGGATTAAACAGTGGTATGTCTTGGCGTAGGCAGTATGGGGTGGGAGGAAAAAGAGCAGAGGCCCACTCAGCTCATTGCATTGCAGGTTGGTTTTAAACTCAAATGCCACAGCGCTCATATGGGCATTAAAGGCAAAGAAAAACTAGACTTGGAGTAATCTAAAGGCGTTAGCTGCTCTTCAGTTTCAGTGACTGCTGCCAGGCCACACTGCTCATCTAGTGAGTTTGGATCTTCCCATTTATTCACAAGGTGCTGAAGAACCTTTTTAAATTTATTTTTATCTTAACTATTAGCGACCTGTTAAAAAATTAAAATACCATGTGAGTCACCAGTTTGCAAGCTCTGCTCAAACAAAGTAGGACGATTAGAGACTATTTAAGAGGAGACACAGTGTAGTGGTGCATGTCTGTAATTCCAACACTCTGGGAGGCAGGAGAATTTCAAGTTCCAGCCCAGCCTAGGCAATTAGAGACTTAATGAGACCTTGTCTCAAAATTAAAAAAACAACCACAACAAAAACCTTTTTTGTTTTTTTTAAGGGCTGAATTCTTTTTAAGGATGGGATGAAGCTCAGTGCAAAGGCCCTGGGTTAATCACCATACTATTCACACACACACACACACACACACACACACACAGAAGACAGTGAAAAGATACTGAGATTGTACCTACAATACTGTATCGGTGATAAATAACCTAAAAATATTCATCCGTGGTAAATCTGACAGATTATGCAGTTAAAACAAATGAAATCCAGCCGCAGGTACCAATGTTGATAGATTAAAAAAAAAAAAACTAGCAGAATTGGGTTTAAAAAAATAAACCAAGCTGCACATCAATTCACAAAATAGCGTTCACGTGAAATTTTAAAAGCCCAAAGTAATATTATACTTTTTTTTTTTTCTCACAAATACAAGGTAACAGGTAGGTATAGAAACCTTGATTAGCAAGAGACATTCCAATTCGCGATCCCAGACGCCTCTCAAAAGGAGCAGCGTGGACCTGGGACCGGCGCCCCCGGCTTTTCTGTAATGTGCCCTGTACTTCAGCAGTGTGAAACGGCAAAAAGTAACAACCGTTCATTTTGCATAGTGGGTTCGTGAGTGTTTGCTCCATGCTTTTTTTTTTTTTTTCTCTGTGCTTTTTAAAAAGAAAAAAATTCGCGCTTTCAAACCCGGAGGGCCGGGTGGGCGCACCCCGCGCCCGGCCCGCACCCCAGCCCACGCCGGGAAGGCCGCCCACGCCCGGGGACGAAGCTCGGCTTCTTCTCGCTCAACCTGCATCCTCCTCCAGGGAGGAAGTGCGGCCCCAGACGCCCGGATCGCAGCCTTTCGGGGCCGGTCCTCACTGCTAAAACGGGGGGAATTGAGCCATCGCGAGGAACCGAGCGAGGTTTCCAGACGAGGTAGTCAAGCGCCCGCAGAGAGCAGCTGTTATCGGCAGTAGTAACAGCAGCGCAGCGGGCGCGGTGGCGCACGCCTGTAACCCCAACACTTGGGAGGCTGAGGCAGGAGGATCGCCTCGAATTCGAGGCCACCCTGGGCTATATGGCGAGGTCTTGCTTCAAAAAAAAAAAAAAAGAAAAAATAGCATCGCATTTCGGTGCTCAGGTCCCCAACACAAGCGCCCTGTCCGCTTCGACTTCGCAGTGGAAAGCAACGGCAAAGATTTGGGAACCAGCGGGTAGCGGTCGCTATGGCGACGCTATGCCCGCCTCTAAATCCGCTAGAGGAGCATGCTGGGAATTGTAGTTCTGGGACGCAGACGCTCGCCGAGGGGCGGGGCCACTTCCGGGAGGGCCACAGGTCACCGTTCCTACCTCCACCGCCATTCTTTACCACTGCCTGCTTCTAGGTCACGGAGCCCAAACCCAAACGCCAGTTATGAATGCCCCCTTCCGCGGCCGTCGGAGTTACACCTGAAGGCGGGGCGAGGAAACTCACGCGGCGCCGAGGCCGCAGACCGCAGCGACTGCCGCGGAGCAGCGAGGAGGCAGCTTCCGCCCGGGAGGCGGGCTCCGCCCGCGCGTCACTTCCGTAAACAAAGGGCGCCGCTGAGACGCAAGTCGGGGGCAGTGAGCATCGCGGCAGCGGCAGCCGCGGTGGTACTTTCCGGGGCTTTCGCTCCTTGCCGCTTGAGGACAGGGACCCCGGCGTCCTTCGTCATCGGGTAGGTCCTGGAAGCGAAGGAACGCCGCAGCCTTCTCCTGTAGGCCCCTCCCGGCACCCGCTGTGGTCACTGCTGGGCTCTGGGTCATCGCTTCGGCGGACTGGGGAAAGACGGTGAGGTGGCAAGAGAGTCCTCTTGCTTGCAGGCAGGACCTGGCTTTGAGAGTCGGTGTGTGAGTAACCTCGAGCCTTCACGCCTTCTCTAAAAAGTTCCTTGCTGCTGGGTGGACAGGAAGGATGTCGGTGCCCTGGTGCCAGCTGTTACCTTCTCAAACTGATAGAGCTCGCGCTCTGACCTCCCAGAACAGCGTACTTCAGAAAACATCATCGGTTTATTTGCGTCGATTTACTCCTGAGATTTTTTTCCTTTTTGTTATGTTACCGAATGCGTATGTGTTACTATCTTTAAATTTGAAGGCCAGTGTTTAGGTGTAGCATACATTTATCCATACATATAAGCAAAAATGATTAAAATGATAAAAACATCAACCGAATATTTTTTTTAAATGGTGAATTTCTTTGCGTAGTTTACAATCTGATAAAATTTCTCATCTTACAGTACATGAATCAATGGAATTAAGAAAAATTTAACACTGTGCAAATAAAAAATGTAGAAGGTTATTTTTAGATAGATGACTGTTGAGAAGATAAGGCTAGCTAATTCATGAAATAAGGGGGAGGTTCGGGGTAAATCCTAGGTCTTGCACGTTTTCCCCGCGGAAGGGACTTCTGTGACTTCATAGGACTGTTTTAATACATGCAAATCAACATATGTCATAATTCATGGGTTTTTGGACATAGGTAGAGAAATGATATTCAGATTAGAAAGAAACAAATTTGATTTGGTAGTACTTCACTTAATCACAGAACTAGAATTAGCGGTAACCCAGACACAAACTGAGTTCTTCCTTGGTGACCTAACTCTTCTAGTTGCTGATGCTTTGGCAGTTATACATGTTTGAATCTGGTTTGTTCTTCCGAAGAACACTACATTTTGGAAGAGACCTAGAGGCCACCTAGGGATGGCACACACTGTAATTTCATCATGTGTGTGGTTTTTTTGTTACTGAGTCACGCCGGGATGTTATGCAGATAATTTGCTTAAAATATATATAGAGAGATAGAGATATATAGTTCACCTTGTGCGGTGTGGGCTTCTTGAGAGAAAGGACTTTGTCTTATTCGGTGCTCCCCCAGTATTCACAATCACGGCTGTCTCATGGGAGATAGTCAGTAAATATTTGTAGGATGAGTGAATAAAGAAAATGGTATTTTAAAAAATTAACCAAACAATTAAGCTTAAAGGATTCTTACTCTCCTTTTCTCTGATGTCCTCTGAAATTCATGATCCTCTTTGATTTCTGTGAAATGGGTCTTTGCATCTCTCAGTTTTGCATGTTATAGCACACATATGTAATTATTGTACGTCCTTATTCAGGTCTTAAGGAGCTGCCCTCCGCGCAGCGAGGAACTCGGGACCATGGAAGAGCGGAAAGTGAAGAGGAGGAGCCCTAAGTCTTTTAGTGCCCACCCTACTCAGGTTGTTAATGCCAAAAAAAATGCCATTCCGGTTAGTAAGAGCACAGGGTTTTCAAATCCCACATCGCAGTCAACTTCACAGCGGCCGAAGTTGAAAAGGTGAATTATTTCCTTTCACAGTTTCACACGGAAGTACTATTAAATAGTAGATCAGCTTTCTTATTTTCAGTACTGGAGATTGAACTCAGAGCTTGCACAGGCTGGACAGTCACATCACTGAGCTGCAGTTCCACCCTGGAGCAACTTCTGAATTTTTTCTATTTTTAACTTGACTTTTAAAGTAAGAGTCTTGAGGGTTTCCTCTCAATAAATGATCAGGAAGCAAGGAGATTTCCTCTGGCAGTATCGAATCAGATTTTGAATAGTTGTAGCCCCCGAATTTTAAAGGTACTTATTACTTTCTTTAAATTCCTGATAGTAATTATATCATTGTCTATTTGTCTGTCTGTCTCTCTCTTTTTGGTACAGGGGATTGCACTGAGTTACCTCTGTTCTTGGGCAAACTCCCCCCACCCTTTGTTTTTGTTTTGTTTTTTAATTTGCAGACAGGCTTCACTGAGTTGCCTAGGCTGGGCTCAAATTGAACTGGCAATTGTCCTGCTTCAGCCTCCTAGGATTACTCCTAAGATTACTCGTTACTGTTTTTCACCTGGTAATTTTATTTCTATATCCTCTTCTAGAATCTAAGATTCTTGCAGGGTGAGACCATATTGATCATCCTTGTATGCCTGCCAGCACTTACAGTAGGAGTTGCACATACTGTAATTTCATCATGTGTGTGTTTTTTGTTATTGAGTTGTTTTAATGTAAAGTGAGACAGTGTGACATAATCAGCAGTGAAATAGGAATAAACAGGATTTTATCTTTTGTTTTCATTTCTTTATTTGAGGATTATTAAATGGTGAACTGATGTAAAACCCTTACTTGGATAAAACTTCCAAATTTGAAAGGAAAAAGTATATTTGGTGTACTGAAGCCTGACAGTCCATAATGGCTTATTTCAGCTTTTAGAGTGAGCAGGGATTTCTTGGGGATTTTTCTAGAACACAGATTCTGAATCATTTAGTTTTGGATGGGGCCTCAGATGATCATTTCTGATTAGCTCGCTGGATGTTCCCAGGTGGACTGACGGTTCGGAGCTGGCGCTCTGTTTAATAAGCTTGTGGGTGAGGTGGATGTTACTGGTTCACCGTCAGCACTGTGGGCACTGAGGTCTGTACGATGTGATTTCATGCCACATACAGGACACGCAGGCCATGCTGTGTGAAGAACTGTTACTGTCAACAGCCTATGAATTTTGAATTTCTTGTTAAGAGTTACTAGTTGCTTTCTTGTGCCTCGTCCCTTGTTATGGTTTGAGTCTAGATGTCCCCTCAAAAGCTCATGTGGTAAGAGGTGGCCAGATCTAGAGTGTGTGATGCTGGGATTAAGAGTGTGTGATTTCTAAATCAATCCTCTGATTGGTCTGGCACCGCCCTAATCCTGGCAGCCTGGATAAGATGTGAGGCACAGGAAGAAGCTGCTTACCCCCTTGCTTACCTTGCTGCTTTCTGCCTCTGTGCAATGCCTCCCTGCCTTGGACCCAGCTGATTGTGGACTGAAACCTCTACAAACTGTGAGCTAAATAAACCTTTCTTCCCTTAATTTTGGGTGTTGGGTATTTTGTCTCAGCAATGAGAGAAAAGTAACTAAGACATCACTTCTGTAGTCATATTTATACCCTGTTTTATCTTACTGTGAGTACAGTTGTGGGGAAGAGGTGTCCATTAGACATATGTAAGAACAAATTGAGCGCTGAATTTTATCTGTGCATGTGTGTGTGTGATCGGTAGTATACTTTGAGTCATAAAGGTATTTCAATTTTATCTGTTTAATCCATACTTGCTTCTTAAGCCTTTTCCCCCCAGTAGTACGGAGTGAGCCTGGTATATACCACTGAGCTATATCCCCAGGATTTTAATTTTGAGACAGGATCTTGCTAAGTGGCTCAGTCTGGCCTTGAATTTGCCATCATCCTGCCTCAGCCTCCAGAGTAGCTGGGATTATAGGCACACACCTCCTTCCTGACTGGCCCCAAACTGTGTGAATTGGTCTTTCTCTCTGTTCCTATATAGTAATGTGCATAGCACATCATTCAGCTATGTGAGTGCCTAGCTGGGCATAGTGAGTGGCACATGCCTGTAAAGCCAGCACTCAGGAGGCTGAGGCAAGACGATCACTGTGAGTTCGAGGCCAGCCTGGGCTCTGTAGTGAGTTCGAGAGCAGCCTGAATTACATAGTGAGACCCTGTCTCAAAAAACCAAAAGAAAAAAGAAAAAAAGAATACGTGAGAGCCTGGTATGTAACAGACATGTGTAATAAGAACCGAGTAGTCTAGGGGCTCTAAAATGCCTTCCTGAGGAAAAAGTATTTAAACCGAGACTTGAAGGATGCGTGGGAAGCAACCTGGAAAAGATGGAAAGAAGTGGAAGGATGTAAATGCAGGCAGAAAATTCACATGTAACAACATACTGAGTTTCTAGAAAATTAAAGAGGTTGAGAACAGTTAAAGCATAGACAAGGGAAGGTAGAGTTTCTTAAGGATATCGGATTTTCTCCAGCAGGCAGTGCCAAGCTACCGATGGTTTAAATTAAGTGGATTATATGATCTGATTGTCCTTCTTAGAAATGGTTTGGCTGCCTTGTGAGGAGGGAGGGGATCAGAGACCAGCCCCTGGGCAGGCCAGGACGTGTTGGAGCCCTCAGGTCAGGGGACAGCTCGTGGCGGCCCAGAGCAGAGCTGGAGATGAGCTTACGGGCATGATCAGGAGGCATTCAGGGCTGCGTGTGCCTCGAGATGGCAGGAGTCGAGGAGGCTGACAGGTTTGGGGCACGGCCGTCATGTGCAATGACGGGTCTAAATGGCTTCCTTTCTCCTGACACTGGGTGTCCCTGGCTTAATGTCCACTGCAGAGTAAGGTCCCTGTATTCACGTAGGGAATTGCTGATGGCTCAAGGAACAAACAGGATAAAGCTCAAAAGGGAAAGAAGTGAGATAATGAAATAATCAAAAGACTTAAAATTTTTCAGTTTTTTGCAGTCCAGAGATTTAACGTATTACATAAATGTTTGAGTCAAACTTCGTGTATATCTTTTTTTATGTTTATTAAAGGTAGGAAAAGAATTGTGCTCTGCAGAGTAAATGTGGGCCAGTTAAAGGTAGGAAAAAAAAAACCCCTCTGCACAGTGCAGAGTGAGCTACGGAAAGAGCTTACAGTGGCCACGAGCTTAATGGTGGCCATTTTTTATCCCCTACTCTGATGTCAGATCTAGACTGTCCTATCAAAAACCTGCTTGATCTTGCACCAGAACTGAAGATACGGTCTCAGGTGCGGGGTATGGGCACATCTGCCCTGGCCGTCCATGATTGACAGGTCACACCCTAACCTTGCCTACTGGCCTAGCAGGTCGACCGTGCCCTGATTTTCCTGCCTCATTTGCTCTGAGATGTAGATCCCCTTCATTCCTTACGGGTTGCTGAGGGTGCGGCAGTCTATGTCTTCATATAGCTACCAGCCGGAAGGCCTGAGGGTTTTGGCTGGCCTACCCCCTCTCCGGGAGGGGGACAGGCCATCCTCCAGTCCCATGAGTCAGGCACTGTATCTGTCAGTAGAGAAACTGATATAATACAAGATGTACGAATATATATAAGAACTTACAGATTGGCTTACGAGGGCCGCCCCCAGAGTTGGATGTGCAAGAGTGCAGAGGTCTGTCTGCACACTGGAGATCTGAAGGATCCAGGCGAAGGCCTGGAGCTCACTGCTAGGTCCCATGCGAGTCCGTATCAGGCGGCCGAAGGGTCTGCGATGGAAGGCCGAGGATCTGTGCAGAAGCCAGGGGATCATGTCCAAGGGGAAGGCAGACTGGAGCTCCTCTGAAGAACCGAAGCAGATCTGTCCTTCATTTCCCCTCTGTCGTCCAGGCGACAAGCCGCCCCAGAGTGTGGAATTACTGGGCCAATTTAGTTGAGCTTCTCTTACTCAAGTTGACACAGTCAGTCAACCCTCACAGGCACGCTGGCTGGTGACACACAGAGCGGGGCCCAGGTAGTGGCTTAGTACAGTCACGTGCCTGGTGTCCAGTTTCCTTGCACTTAAGGTGGGAAATCTTTCCGATGGTTTTCCCTTGGATGACTCTGGTGTGCTTAAAGCACTGCCAGTTGTGACCACCACAGTTTTGGCCTCCAGTCCCATGAGTCTTGCCCTTCTCCTTTTGTCCTCATCTAGATCCCAGTTGTTGCACACAGAAAAGGGTCTGGGGCACAGCAAGTAGTCAAGACAACTTGGGGAGCAGGCAGCCAGAGGCCAGCTGGGAGTCCCCACCTTACACAAATTTTTCTTACCCCCAAACCAAACCACTCTTACCTCTTAGTGGCTTCACCAAAACTGTATTACTGGGGTGCTGGGGTGCTGTGGTTTCCAGAGATTGCTTCCAGGTTCTTGCTGTCCTGAACAAAGAATTGGACAAGACATATGAAAAAGCTAGCGAGGTTTAAATTTGTTAAAGATAGAAAAAGAAGTGTGCTCTGCAGGGTGCACAGCAGTCCACTGAAAGAGCTTACAGTAGCCCCAAGCTTAATAGCAGCCGTGTTTTGTATCCCGAATTCTGACACCAGATCTGGGCTGTCCTGTCGGACACCTTGGTCTCACACCAGAGGAACTGGAGGTAGCATTTTCTAAGTGGTCCCAGATGCAGGATTTGGGCTCATGTGTCCTGGATCTCCGTGATCGACAGGTCACACCCCAATCTTGGCTATTTGCCCAGCCGGCTGACAGTGCCCTAATCTCCTGCCTCACTCCTGCCTCAGCCTCCCTTACACTGGGATTACAGGCATGCACAACCAGGCTCAGCTTCTCTTCATTTTTTATTTTTTTGGTTTCTAGATGTGGATACTGATTTTACTTAGTATTGACTTTTTTCTGATTTCTTGTTCTTAAGAGAAGCGCTGCTTAATTCACTAAAAAATTAAGCCAAACCTTGAGAATAGCAGAAGCTCTAACTGAAGGTCCTTGTGTCGTCCTTGCAGAGTGACAAAAGAGAAGCCCAGACCTCAGGGTGCAGAAGGGAAGGGGGCTCAATCGGCTCCCATCCAGCACTCCTTCCTGACTGACGTCTCGGATGTGCAGGAGATGGAGCGTGGGCTCCTCAGTCTTTTGAATGATTTCCACTCGGGAAAACTTCAAGCCTTTGGTAAGCTCCGAATATTTCTCTTTACACTTTTTTTTCTTGAGACAGGTTCTCACTGTGTAGTTCAGGCTGGTCTCATACCCACGATCTTCCTGCCTCAGCCTCCAGAGTGCTGAGATTATAGGTGTGCACCAGAATGCCTAGCTGCTATTCCTCTTTATCATTTTCTTTTATTACAAAAGAGACCACAGGCATAAATTGCATACTAGATTTGTCATGGCTGATGGTTTTGTGCCTTTTAAAACTTCTGAGGAAAGCTTTTCTTTTCTTTTCTTTCTTTCTTTTTTTTTTTTTTCAAGTTTTTTTGAGACAAGGTTTTGCCGTGTTGTTCAGGCTGGACTTGAGCTCACTATGTAACCCAGGCTGGCTTCACACACATGGCAGTCCTGCCTCAGCCTCCCAAGTGCTGGGGTTACAGGCATGTGCTACCACACCCAGCTGGGGAACGCTCTTTAAAGAGGGGAAGGTAGCTGGGCACAGTGGCATATGTCTATACTCTAGTCCCAGCCACTCAGGAGGCTGAGGCAGGAAGATCTTTTGAGTCCAGGAGACCTTATCAAACACACACACACACAATAAAAAAGGGAGGGTTATTTGAAATGTTAAAGTAGGGTTGCTAATATGAGGTAGCTAGATGGAAAGTTTAATGAATAAGAGGGACAGTCTGCATGCCTATAATCACAGCACTCTGTGAGGCTGAGACAGGAGGATTGCAAACTCGAGCTCAGCCTGGACAATTTAACAGCTTACTGGAGATCTTATCTCAAAATCCAAAAATAAAAAGGACTAGGAACGTAGCTCAGTGCAGAGGCCCTGAATGCAGTTCCCAGTACAAGAAAGAAGTCAGGACAGATGGGAGGAAGGAAGGAAGGGAGGGAAGGCCAGAGGGATATAAGTGAGTAAGAAAAGGGACAATCTCCATCAGTTAAAATATTTTAGACTTTGTGTGTTAGGTTTTTTTTTTTTTTTTTAATCTCAGTATCATTTCCCATTAACCCTTTTAAACTCGTTGGTTCTTGTCCAGGATCCCTGACTTTCAAATAGTGGAAAAAGCTTGTTTTGTTTTTTAAACGAAGGTATAAGAATAGTTAACTGGTTGTTACAATAAAAACTCTGAGTGGCTACTTTTACTGTTCATAGACTTCACAAAGTATATGATTAGATTTTAAATTTTTAGTTTGCAGCACTGTTTATAACCTTTCTGTAATGATAGAGTTATTTTCCAATATGATTTGAAATCAGTTTAAGAACGATTAAGCACACACGGAGGCGCTCACCCCAGTGTGTGAATGTCACATGTTGACGCATTATACACACACTGATTTAAGCCTTGTCTTTCCCTACCTTGCGTTGTTATTGCTTGATTTATAGGATTCTTAATTTCACTTAGATTACTGTAAAATGTTGGGGTCACTCAATTCAAATGACAGTTGTCAAATAGGACCTAATTAGATGGTGCTATTCTATATATGCTGTTGCTACTAAAAACAACATACCTTCTCTTGTTACATGATTCTTTTTAAGCACCTGAAGTCATTTCTTAGATTGGTCATTGTTTTATGATAAAAAAAATTTGATCCGTAATTATACCTAGAAGATACACAATTATTATGTACTGCAAACATGTACTAATAAAAATTAAAATTTGGGAAAAAGAAGATATACAATTATTAACAATCAATTTATAAAGAAAGAAAACATATTTTTAGAGCACCTGGAGGTTGAAAGCTGTTGTTCGAGGCTGTTAGCTTTAACGTGAATCTTCATTAGATTTCTGGAATGTCCCCAGGAAACGAGTGTTCCATAGAACAGATGGAACACGTGCGGGGCATGCAGGAGAAATTAGCCCGCTTGAATCTGGAGCTCTATGGGGAGTTAGAGGAGCTTCCTGAGGACAAACGGAAGACGGCCAGCGATTCCAATCTGGACAGGCTGCTGTCTGACGTGAGTATGGTTCTTTGGTCTATGTTTTAAAATTTTTAGTCCAATAAAAATAAAGTAACAAAATCACCTTTTAACCTTCTAAAGTATGTAAGTCAGTGGTCTTCAGTATATCCGTAGTGTTGCCCAGACCTCACCGCCATCCAGTTCTGGGACATGTTCATCTCCCCGAAGGAAACCTGCGCCTCCCAAGCCCCGCCTCCCCGTCGTCAGCACCCCCGTGTACGCCCTGTCTGTGCAGAAGCTGGTGGTCAAGGACCTTTTCCGCTGACGTGGTTAGCACACGTCGTGTTGACTGCTCGGGTGACAGTTACTTAGTGTTCAGTACAGAACTGTGCGGGGCATTTCCGGTGTTGGCTGCGTTGCCACCGTGTGCGTGTTGTTGTGCTACACTCGCCACGACCAGGTCCCGCAGGCTGGCTGGAGAAGGGGCTCATTCTCTCGGGACTCTGAGGGCTGCAAGCGGGAGGTCAGGGTTGCTAGGGCTGCTTCTCCCGAGGCCTCTGTCCTTGGTTTGTGGGTGGCCATCTCCACGTTCACCTGTGTCTAAGTTTCCCCTCCTTGTAAGGGCGCTGGTCATGTTGGATCAGAGCCCACCTAGTGACTGCACTTTGACTTACCCACCTCTTTTTTTGGTTGGGTGCTGGGGATCGAACTCATGGCCTTGCACTCGTGCTCTACCACCAAACTAAATCCTCAGCCCCCAACATTTTTGCCATGCAGAGCTTTCCTTCTATAAATTGAGGGGCGTTGTCATCTCAATGTTCGTGTCCTCCCAGAGATCCTGTGTTGAAGTCCTCACCCCTCCTCCTAGTGGTGGTCGGAGGTAGGCCTTTGGGAGGTAATAAGTCAAGAGCAGGATCATCACGCTGCTCAGTGAGTCCCTCAAGAGGGACCCTTAACAGCCTTCCGTGTTGTGAGGTCACAGCCAGAAAGCACCAGTACGGGAACCAGGAAGTGGGTCCTCCCCAGACCCCAAATCTGCTGGCAGCTTAATCTGCAGCTTCCAGTTCCCAGAACTGTGAGAAATGGGTTTCTGTTTAAGCTACCACAGCAGTTTACGTTGTTCTGTTACAGCAGTCCGAACAGACTAACACAGGGAATGATACGTTCCACTTTGTGCTGAAAACTCAATTGACATGTGAAATATTTTTGTAATTCATAAAGCTTCTAAAGGTTGTGACCATTAAAATGGTTAACTTTTCTTTTAAAACTATTATTAGAGATTATTGTAATTATGCATGATTTTAGGGATATTTACAGAACTCTAGTTTTTATCATCTTGCTTCATTTTCTCTTCATATTCTTGTTTTATAAATGCTAAAATTGCTTTATAATTATTTTGCAAAAAGGAATTTGCCAGTCTGGAAAGGCTTCGAAAATTTTTTTCTTAAAAATTTTTTCTTTCGTTTAAAACATAAATGAAACACTATTTTAAAATATATAGTTAAAAAAAATAAAATGTATAGTTAACAATGTATATAGCTCACAATGACCTACTTAAATATATTTATCTTACTGAAATTAAATTTGTTTCTTTGTGTTACAGTTAGAAGAATTGAACTCTTCTATGTATCCTTTGCCTATTATCAACAGTGAAAAGTTTATAATCCCCATCATATTTTAGAAAGATACTTATTTAGATGTAGTGAACAGACATGCAATGTTATCTGCTGAGGCATCTCTCTTTCCCTTTGATTGCCTTCTTTAGTGTATGTGCTGCTAAAGCAAGCATGGAATTTTCTCATTCTTTAGTATATGTGCTGCCGAATTGAGCATGGAGTTTTCTCATTCTTTTGTGTGCTAAAATTGTGTTTGTTTCTGATTGGCTGTCCTTTGCTTTGTATTGTTTTTGAATGTTTAAAACAAATTTATTTATTTTTTAAGTCATGAGAGTTGAAGATTAGGCTAGTTATTGTGGAAATTATTTTGAATCTTAGATTCTGAGGCTAACTGGCATTTGGACGTGCAGAGGTAATATGCTTAATTAAATATCATTACTTGGAATATTTTAGGTATATAAAATTGAAAATTAGGTATCACTAAACTACAGTCTTCAAGGGATTCTCACATAATTTATGAAATGACATTTCCAAAATTAAGTGTGTGAAGTTTACTACAGAATCAGTGTAAAGGAAGACAACAAGGCACATATAGAATATTCTGGTTCTGATATTTGAATCTAGAACAAGTATTTCAGGAACTTTTCCAAATGTACTTTTGAACATAACGGTTGATACTATTTTTTGTTTGTTTGTTTGTTTGTTTTGGGTCTCACTATGTAGCTCAGGCTGGCCTTGAGCTCACTGTGTCACCCAGGCTGGCCTCAAACTTGCAGCAATCCTCCTGCCTCTGCCTCCCAGGTGTTGGGATTATAGGCATGTGCCACTATGCTCGGCTGGCTGGTACTATCGTTAGGTACATAAGAGCAGTAAGAAATGATCCTGGCTGTAAAATATTAATTAATTTGAGAATTTAAATATTTTCCCTTTGAGACAGATAATAAAACAGAAAGGACACTGGCTATAGAGTAGAAATTTGATTTTTGAAGTTGGGGTCCACATTTTTCCAGTGTAACATTGGTAAAATTCTTTTAATATCTCTGTAATACAGGATACTTGCTGCATGTACTGATGTGTACATGTAATTTTTCAAATTATATGCAATATATATGATACTATTATTACTATTATATTATATACTGATATTAATTGCTCAATTGTGTAGTAATAACAATTAAAAAATAAGGAGGTAGCCAGATATGGTAGTACACACCTATAGTCCGGCACTTGGAAGTCTGAGGCAGGAAGATTGTAAATTCAAGGTCAGTTTGGGCAACATAGTGAGACCCTGTCTCAAAGGAAGGGGCAGGGGAGAAAGAAGTTGGGAAGTATTTATAGTCCCAGTATTAGCAATTAGCAGCTGGCCTTTATGAATACTCAAGTATCTTACTTTTCTTGTTGCTGAGACAAAATATCTGACACCCAAAGTTAAAGGAAGAATAGTTTGTTTTGGCTCACATTTGTACAGGTTTCAGTCCATAGTTAGCCAGCATCAAGGCAGAGTGGCATGGCAGAGCGGCATCACAGATGAGAAACCGTCTATGTCAGAGCGGGCAGGAGACAGGGAAACAGCAAGCAGTGAGCCTGCCTTCATTCTCTTCCCTTTATACCCATCCAGGATACAAGCCTTTTGACCGGTGCCACCCATACTTAGGGTGGGGCTTCCATTATCCATACTCTTAATCCTAGTCTCATACCCTTCATTCAGTCACACACCCTAATCCAGCCACCTTCAAAACTCCCACCTATGACTGCATGAGCTTTCGGGGGATATTTTGATATAAGCCTTGACACTCACTACTCACTAAGTATTGTATGAAGGACTTTATATATATTATCTCATATGGTCCTATCTAGAAGTAGGTGGTGGTGTACTCCCCACTTTGCAGATGAGGAAAATAGGTTTTGAGATGCTACATTAACTGTGGGGAGAGATTAATGTAAGATATTATTGACAAGCACAACTTAATGAATGGGGCAAATTTTGAATTGCTTAGGAACGTTTCATGGAAGTAGTTCTCGGTTCTGTACTCTTTGCATTATATTCCTTCTGTGCTTTATATTCATGTATGCTTATGACACCTAAGCATCTCCTACCCTCTTACCTGAGTTTTTGATAAACATTTAGGCTTATCTCACCACTTTCCTTAATTTAACTGGTGATGGGATCCATCCAGCACACACGGGGAGGCGCGGGATGGTACAGAGTAAGCTCTTGCACGCTTGGTTTAAGATCTTGGCAAGCAGATGTGTACGCTTGAGCAAAGTCTGACAGCCTCGTTTCCTCATCTGTAGTAAATGTTCGCTGTGTATTTAATCTTTACCCTCCTAACTCCCTACTCTGTCATCACTGCCTTTGTTACCTCAGTCTCCGAGACTATTTTAAAATCCTTTCTCTAACCACAGCAGACCTTGATAATCAGCTGTGTTGCTTTCTGCTATTAAGCTGGACATGGACATGAAGGCTACCTGGAATCGCTTAACAACAGTTGTCAGTGCTGCTTTTATTCTTCCTTCATCCTCTGCATGACTGTTCAATTTTCTGATCCAGTCTAGGCCGTCACTGTTCACATGGCTATCAAACACATGAAACGTGACTAACCTGAATTGAAGTGTTCTAAAGCTTAATCAGCACACCTGATTTTGAACTTCGTAGGAAAAAATATAAAATATCCAGTTTTATAATGATTACATGTTGAAATTATTTTTTAAAATATACTAACGTAAATAATATATACGAGTATTATTAAAATTGATTTCATTTCTTTTTCCTTTTAATATGGCCACCTGACATTGAAGAATTGTATCTGGTTACCTCCTATTTCTATTGGACTGTATTGCTTTAGACTTTAGACAGTGTTGCTAAATTAATATTCCTGGAGTACCACTTCTTCCTTCTTGCCATTTTATTTCCTGCCAATTTGTGTGTGTGTGTGTGTGTGTGTGTGTGTGTGTGTGTGTGTGTGTGCTGGGGATCGAACTCAGGCCTTGTGCTTGCAAGGCAGGCACTCTCACCACTGAGCTGAATCCCCAGCCCCCTCCTGCCGACTTTTTTAAACTATGTCGAACCTTTTAAAGGCCTTCAATGATTTGGCCACATGCTATGCATCCTGCTACTTGCATTCCCATTAGGCTCATATCTTGGCTGTCCTCGAATTTGTGATTTTCATTCTCATCTTTATGCCTGTGTTCAAGTTGTGCTTCCTGCCGAGAGTCCCACTGGATTCCCCTTTCTCCTTAGCAAATTTCATTCAGACTGAGCTGACTGCTTCCATGAAACATTTTGCTTGTTCCTTAAGCGGGCTGTGTTAGTCAGCTTCCCATTTCTGTAACAAAATTCCTGAGCTAAATCAAATGAAAAGGAGGAAAGATTTCTCTTAGCACCCAGTCTCGGAGGCTTTGGTCTGTGACTGGTCGGCCCTGTTGATTCAGGCTCTGGGCAGCTCAGTACATCATGGAGGAGGTGGGCAGGAGACTGCTCACCTCATGGTAGCCAGAAGTAGGAAGAGAGACAGGAAGGGGATAAGGTCTCAGCACTCCTTCAGGGGCCTGCCCCTAGTGACCTAACTTCCTTTCACTGATGCCCACCCCTATTCTATTTATTTTTGTTTTTTTGGAGTGCCGGGGCTTGAACTCAGGGCCTTGTGCTTGTTAGGCAAGCGCTCTACCACTGAGCCAAATCCCCAAGCCCTCCCCCACTTTTTTTTTTTTTAAAAAAAAAGACAGAGTCTCAGTGTATTGCCCATGCTGGTCTAGAACTCCTGGGCTCAAGCAGTCCTCCTACCTCAGCCTACAGAATGGCTGGGACTACAGCTGTGCATTCCCCTCTTCCCCAAGGTCCCACCACCTCCCGACACTGCTACAGGTTGGTGTTCAAGCCTTTAACATGTGGGTCTTTAACACGTTCAAGATCCAAGCTATAGAACTGGAAGTATCTGTTGATTTTTGGATGTGTTAAATCCCATCCTTCCCAGTGAGTGAGAATGGCTTAGTGGCTGTGCTCATATGTGCGCATTTTTACAGCCCCTGCCTTGCTCGTATTGCTAGCATTTAGCTGCTCTAAGTGTATCCATATCATGCTTCAAACTGGGTCTTGAAAAATAGGCAACACCTGGATAAATGTGTATGATAAAGAGGAAAATGAAAGGTGTTAATGAGAAAAGAAGACAATAATATATGCAGACATTCCATCCGTGTGTGTGTGTGTGTAACTGGGGATTGAACTTGGGGCTTTTGCACTAAGCCACATCCCAGGCCCTATTTTATTATTATTATTATTGTTATTATTGAAACAGGGTCTTGCTAAGTTGCAGAATTACCCAAAGTGTGCTTTACCTTGTACCCCTCCTGCCTCAGCCTCCCAGAGTGCTCCAATTACAAGCAGTAGCTATAGTGCATGGCTGGAACACAGTCTTAAGTCGCTGATTTTTTAAAAAAATCTTCTAATTCTAGACATAGTATAATTCTCTATATTTAAAAATTGTGTTACTACATCCAAGTGTTTCAGTAATGCAGCAGCTTTTCCTTTAAGTGTATTTCCTGTCTTTCCTTCCTTTTTTTAAATGCCTTTCAGTCCTTGAGTGTAATTTCCTAAAATTTAAAGCAGTACTTATTATGCAAGGAAAACCTTCTTAACTAAGACTTCAGACAAAAACTGCATCTGGCAGATGCACAAGATGTTCCCAACACTTCGACCAGCTAAGCTGAAATGTAGTCCACTTTCCTGGGATTAGCAGCGAAGCTGCGTGCTTTACTCCTCCGGCTGAATCCAATAGCAGAATCATCTTGCACCACAGGGAGACACTAATTAAAGTGCAAGTGCAATGATTGTTTCCACACACTGCTTTTAGTAAGTCTTCTCGCTCTCATGCACCATCAGTGCAGGTCTGAGCCCTGCAGAGGGCTCGTCAGGCGGTGCCGTGCGGGCTCGTGCTGCTCACTTCCTGCTGCTGCCTTACGGGTTATACTTGAAATGCATTGTGCTCAGAGTGCTCGCCAGGGTTGCGGGCTGTGCCCCGAGCCTCCACACCTCCCCAGCGCAGACCCTGCCTTGCCAGTGCGCAGGCCTCTCGGGGCAGCCCAGCTTCTGTTTACCTTAGACAATCAGCACACACGCAGGTGTGTGTTCAAGTGGCCAGTGTCAACAAAATGTTCAATGAGTATTTGTGAGATTTGCTATTTTTAATAAAGTGATTGATTTAAATTTAGTCTCTGTTGTCTCTCTGGAAGACTGTCGAGTCTTCTTCAACCCAGGAATACAAGGGTTCGATTCTGAAAAGTACACTGTGTTTATAGAGTGTGAATTTCTGTAGCTTTCCTGCAAAGTATGTACCTTTTGCACATTTAAAGACTGTACTGAGAGAGCATGAGGTGTGATTAAAAAAACAGTAAAGGTATGAATTTTTAAAATATTACAGTTAAAGACACATTGCCTCTGTCCCCCTCAGAATCCTCCCCTCGCTTCGAGCACACTCATCCATCATCTTTGCTGCTTTCTGAGGCAGCTCTGGAGTCCTCTTCCGGAGTGTCCTCAGCTGCACTGTCGTGGCTGCCTCAGTGTCCTGAACTGATTCAGAACCTTACCTTTCCTGCTCATTTTGATTTGGGGGAAGAACCAGAAGTCGCACGGTGCCAGATCTGGTGAATAAGGTGGATAAGGCAGGCCAGACACTGATGTTTTTACAAGCTTGCCTTTCCACTGGATGCCATTTGACAGCAACATTCACTGTATTTTTTTTTTTAATCTCACCTCATAAAAACACAAAGAAACTTCCAGAACTGTTTGAGAAAGTGGCGAGAACACTGGGCTAAGTGTGTTCAGAGTGAGAGGGAGTATTGTGAGGGGGGTTAGTGGCAATGTGTCTTTTACTTTAATAAATGTTTAGAATTTAAACATTCAGTGTATGTTTTGATCAACCCTGTACTTAGGCCTCGATTTGGATCCCCATTCTGCCCCTTACCTTTGTGCACATGTACATCTACCCAGCTCAGGTGTGATTTTTGATTTTTGTTTTAAATCTAGAAAATGAGGTGGATAGCCCACTGGTTATATGAAAAGTAATTGAAAACGTGCGTAGAAGACGCTTAGCATAGTAGCTGACACCAGTACACTTAGCAAACATTAGTTTTATTATCTTTTGAGAACACTTTATTAAAATAACTCATATGCCGTAAAATTTGTCCTTTTAAAAAGGTCTACAGTTCACTGGGGTTTTTTGTTTTATTTTTTATAACAGAGTGGTGTACTCATCACCATGACCTAATCCTGTTTATTTTTTGCTTGGGGGTGGTGCTGGGAATCAAACCTGAGGTCCTGCACATGTTAGGCAAGCACTCTACTGCCCCTATGATCTAATTCCAGAAAATTTTTTTGGGAGGGGGGCAAGGATCAAACTCAGGGCTTTGTGCTTGCTAAGCAAGCGCTTTAACCACTGAGCTAAGTCCCCAGCCCTCCAGAAGGCTTTCATCATCCCAAATAAAACCCCATTCACAATCACTCTGCATCCCCTGACACCTGTCAGTCCATGGCAACCACTAGTTTGGTTTCTTTTTTTTTTTTTTCTTATTTTTGAGACAGGCTCTCACTATGTAGTCAGGCTGGCCTTGAACACAAGGTTCCTCCTGCCTCAGCCTCCTGAGTGCTGGGATTACAGGCACTTGCCACCATGCCTGACTAGCTTTGGTAGGTATATTTTGAATATCAAACTATCTCAGTTTGACAAGTGAGTAGATGCTCTGGTTCCCCCCCCCCGCTCCTTTTATTGGTTATACTGATTAATGGGTTCCTTACTGACAGATTTGTACCTGCACATAATGCACTTTGATCATTTTAACCCTCCCTTATTCCCTGTCCTGGCTTCAGTCCTCTTCGTATTTGGGGAAATTTCAGTGCATATATTGCTCTTGACAAGCCCTCTGTTACCACCGTCACTCTTATCCCTTTCCGCTGCCTGTTAATAGTCTCCCTGTTACTTGTCAATTTTTTAGATTCCACCTGTTAGGAAGGATGTGTGATATGCAGGCTGACCCTTGTTTTTATTTCTTGTTTTTATTTCTTCGTTGTGTGTGTGTATTGATTTTTTGTTTTGTTCAGTTTGGAGACACTGTCGCTCTGTCATGCAGGCTGGCCGGGAACTCCTGGGCTCAAGCAGTCTTGCCTCAGCCTTCCCTCTGAGTAGTTTGGGACTCCTGGCCAGACTGACATTTTTTATTCACTTGGTCCATTTATCCTTTTTGTTGAAGGCCACCATGTGAGTTCCAAGTAACAGAATTTTAGCTTATCTAACTTGTATCTTTGCACATTCCTTAAGCATATGCTGACAGCAACAAGAAAAAAATGAATTAGCATAAAACTATTAGAATAGTAACAATTTTTACATAGAGGTATTTTCATCATAGAAAAATTTTAATGATGATTTTTAAAAACCATAGCAAATCATTTAACCTATTTGTGTACATACTTCCACACTTTTTAACCATGTTTATTTTTAAAAACTAACACCATTTGGCTATGTAACCTGCATTCCCTACATCTTTCCACAGAGATAACTATTACAAAAGGTGTGTGTGAGGGATACTTGAAAACGTCACAGTGAATTCTTGAGGTCCCTTTCTCCGGAACCATTAGAATGTAATTAGGAAGGGTATTTTTTATTGGTTTTTGTGTCTTGGTGTCTCCGTATTCTGCTCAAACCGGCAATCCTAAGTATTAAGGTTTTCTGAAGACTTGTATGATAAAGAGTAAGAAACTGTACCTCCCCCGCGAGACTTTAAGGCTGATGGCTTTTGTGACACCAGGCGGGCGGCTCGGCAGCTTTGCGCCTGGGACCCCGCTCTTGCCTCCCAGCGCCGCCGGAAAGGTCCGGGAAGGGCCGCGGTCGCCCGGGAGGCGGCGCCGGGCGGGGTGCTGCGGTCGCCGTGGAGACGCCGAGGGCCAACCCGCGCTCGTCGGCAGCTGCAGGCCGGGCTGCGGGCGCTGGCTCTCCGCGGTCCGAGGAGGAGCCGCCGGCCGCTCCCCAGGTAAGGCCCTGGCGTCCGGGCGCTGCCCCCCGGCTCGGCTCGCCAGCCCCGAGCGGCGGTGCGAGGCCTGCCTCCCGCAGCACGGGCTTGGGCTCAGGGAAAGCGCACCCCACCCCGTCACCCTCTTTCCTGCTGCGGGTCGAAAGGGTGGGGAAGAGGCTGGAGGGAAAGTCAGGGCGCAACACCGAATAGCTATAGTGAGCGCGGTTGGTGGCTATAACCACACCTCTGAAAGTTCACATGCTACAACTTGACGAATAGGACAGTGGGGATTGCTAAGTATCTTTTAAAAGATACTGGGGTTGGGAAGTCAGCTCAAGTGGTGGAGCTCTTGCCTAGGGAGTGCGAGGCCCCGAGTTCGATCCCCAGCACCCCAAAAATACATAAAAGGTACTGATGTTGCCGCGGGTATCAGAATCGCCCACATCGCTGGTGTTGAAGTTCACCGAGACCCCCGCAATTGTGTTCAAGCTCATCTCTTCCGCAGGAACCTCAAAAATCATTTTCTAAAAACAGTACTTTCCGTGGGAGAAAGTAGGGCGGGGGCTTGGCATTTTGAGAACAACCCCAGCAAGTTACTTTTCCTGGGTGGGTTTAAACAGTCCCGTTGATTCCTGTCTTAGTGTTGTAGCATTACAGGTGGGAATTCCCGAGCACATCTAGCCTGTGAAAATACCAGCCCCGCTATGGTATTTTCTGTCACCTGCGCCACCGTGCACCGATTTCCTCAGAACCTGCCATGACCCGAGTCTCTATTTCCTTGTGTACCACAGAAAACACACGCTGGCTTGTGTTCAGAATGGGCTGTGTTTTTATAGGCCCTGGATGTGGGACACATAACTGGAATTGTCATCCATGTCTGTTTTGCCACTAATTACCCTTTTCTTGTACATGAGTTCCTTTCTGCAATTTTTAGAAACAACCTCTTGGGAGGCTTTTTTTTTTTTTTTTTTTTTCTCCCTGGTTTTTTCAGACAGGGTCTTGCTATGTGTTCAGGCTAGCCTTGAATTCACTATGTATCCCAGGCTGGTCTTGAAGTCATGGTGATCTTCCTGCCTCAGCCTCCCAAGTGCTGGGATTACAGACATGAGCCATCAAGCCCTGCTGGGAGACTCTTTTTGAGTGCTGGGGATCAGATTTGGCCTTGTGCTTGGGAGGCAGGCGCTCTACCACTGAGCTAAATCCCTGACCTCTGGGAGACACATTTTTTGTTGTTGTTTTTGGTGTCGGGGATCAAACTCAGGGCCTCTCACTTGCTAAGCAAGCATGGGAGGCATATTTTTAAGGAATTAAATTTTAGGTAGTAAATGAATGATTGCATAATTTGCATGTGCAAATTGCAGAAATACTCAAAGGAAAGTGCCTCTGCCAAGGAAAAACGCTTTGTTTTTAGTGTTCTAAGTTACTTTGTTGACAGTAGTGAGCAGGACCAGCCCGATTTGTGTTTCTCCAGCTGTGTGATAAGTCACCCAGGGAAACAGGTTGCTGACAACAACATGACTTTTCTGATTTATCACAGCAACTACGTAGCTCTCTGTTTCACTGGCTATTGACCTGTCATCTATTCCTTTAATCTATTGTCTGAGTTTAAAAAAAAGTTTTTCCCTTCCTCTATTCTCATACACTCACTCAACACAGCAACTTTATCTCTGGTCACCAAAATGTCTGCGTTCTCCCCACCAGCAGCCAGTTCTCCAGCGCCCCCCGCTGGGGTCTTAGTATTTGACTCAGTGCTGACACCTGGAGGTGGAGTCAGCTGCCTCAAGGTGAGGCCTTAGACCCACGAGCCACCCTCCACCCCGTCAGATGCTGTGTTAGCACCTTTCTGTCATTACAACAAACGCTCATCACATCAGCTCATAAAGCCAAAAGCCTTCTTTCGGCCCGCCGTTTCAGAAGTTCCGGTCCATGACTGGCTCACCCTGTTGCTTTGGGTGTGTGACAAGGTGGCCCATTATAGGCAAAACTGCTCACCTAAAAGGCAAAAAACAGAAGGCAGAGGAGGGGCAGGGCCTCACAGGCCTCTTTGAGGGCGTGGAAGCTAAAGGCCTCCCACCAGCCCACATCCCATGAAGTTTCCACACCAATAGCACCAAGCTGAGGACCGAACCTTGAACACACAGGCCTCTCATTGAAGACCCAGACTACGGCAGAGGCCAGCCACAGGGGCAAGGTTGGGACCCGTGCTTCTGACTGACCAGCTGTACTAGGTTTCTCTGATGGCTTTCCCAGATTTGACTGGTTCACTGGCATGGCTTACAGCAGTCAGGAGAAGACATGCATTTACCCGCTTGTTATGGAGGCTATGACCAAGGATACAGGAGAATAGCTGCGTGTAAGAGATGCACAGGGAATAGCGTGGGGGAACCCTCTCCAGGCACCTCCACATGTCTGAAGCCCTCAGAACCCTGTTTTAGGGTTTTTATGGAAGATTCATTAGGGAGACATGACTGATCACTTCTGTGACCACTGATGATCGACTCAACCTTCAGCCCCTCTTCTTTCCCTGGAGATCAGGGTGTGACGGTAAATGTCCCAGCTCTTTAATCATGTAGTTGGTTCCCCCTGGCAACCAGGCCTCGTCCTAGAGCTAGTCAGGAGCCACCAAGAGCCACCTCACTAGAATGAAAGATGTTCTTGTCACCCACCACGTCCCAAGAGATTTGGGAGCTCTGTGTTGGGAGCAAGGGTCAAAAACCAAATATTAGAACAAAACGTTCTCCCAGCACCGTATCCACGGGAGTCTGAGGAGCTCTGTGTCAGGAGCCCGGGGTTCTTGGCACGTGTAATCCCGAGCGGTTTCGAAGCAGCTCTGCAAGTTCTCGTTCGTGTCTTTAGTTGCGCTTGTCGGGGCCGCCTTGATGTCCTGAATCAATGCAAAACACTTAGCTTGCAGGGTCATTGTGACTTTGGGGAGGAGCAGAAATCACAGGGTGCCAGATCTGTGAAAAAGTTGGGCGAGGACACACTACTGTTTTGACGAGCTGCCTTTCCACTGGAGGGCCCTCAGCAGCAGCATTCGCCCTATTTGTGATCACACCTCCTGAAGAGGACTTTCAGAACTGCTTCAAAAAGTGGCAAGAAGCAAAGCAGAGTCATTTGAGGGGCATTTGGCAATGTGTCTTTTACTGTAATAAATTTTTAAAATTTCAGCATTCACTGTATTTTGATCACGCCTTGTGTTTCTTATTATTATGTTGTGTGACACCACAGGCTGTCACACAACAGGCCACCCGTCCACCTCACCCGCCCTTCTTTTTGCGGTGCACCAGGTGCTAGAGTCAGTTCTAAAGGAGAAAATGACAAAATAGAAGTTACATTCACATGCTTTTCTTTCTGTGATCTCATTTCCAGGGTGGTGTGAGGATTCAGTGAGCTGGCGTATACAGGAGAGATTTACAAGCCCAGAGCCTGTCAGAGTAGCCACAAAGATTAAGTTGTTGCATACAGCATTTATCACACATCCTTCTCCTTGGTTTGCTTTTGTTACTTAGTATACTTTTTGGATCCAGTTATAAATAAATCATAGATTGGGCTCTCCTATTTTATTCCCTCCTTGCAAAAAATTTTAGAAACATTTAGAGCCTTTCATTTCAAGTACCAGAGACTAAACCCAGGGCCTTCATAAGGAGCTACGTCCCCCACCCCAGCCCCTTTTGGAGACAGAATTCCCCTAAGACACTAAGTTCCCTGGGCCCAGGCTGGACTTGAACACGCAGGCCTCCTGGCTAGCTGTCTTAGTCACTTTCCTTGCTGCTGGGACACAAACCCTGACACCCACAATTTAAAGGAAGAAATGTTTATTTTGGTTCACATGTTTAGTCCATAATTGGCTGTCTCTAAGGCAGGACAATATGGCACAGGGCCATAATGGAGGAAAAGCTGTCACATCATGGCTGCCAGGAAGCAGCCAGGGAAGAGGAGGAGCCTGGGAAGGAGATGCACCGTATCAGGTGATGCCCTGGTGACCTAGTGTTCCAGACCAGGCCCCGCCTCCTGACAGCACATTAGGCACATTGCCCTCACGATTTAATCCCCCTTCAGAAGCCCCACATATGAGCACATGAGCACTCTGGGTAAAGCCCTTTCTTCCCAGAGTGAAGTAACAGAGAGGCCTCTGTTGTTCATCACCCACACTAGAGTTCAAAGTTGAAAACAGGGCTGTTAAGTGAGACAGTGAGATGGTGCCCAAGACCCCTCCAGTCCTGACATGCCACGTTGTGTAAGACAAAGATAATTCCCACATGATCAGGGGAGACTTTGTGGTACAGTAGAGTGGCCTTTGAAAAAAGCACATGCAGAAAAGATGAAAAATGGATAAGAATCTGCTTTTGTAACACTTAGGCTTTGAGTCTCTCTTCCTATTGGAAGACACTGGTGACTCCCATATTGTAAACATATGAATTTACATCTCAAATAAGCACCTTAAAATACCTCCCTTTTTAATTTGCTGATGTTATGGAAGAATAATCTGTCAGATCTATATATAAATTAGTTCAAAGCATATTTTACCAGATAGCTTATTTAACATAATGATGGAAATTACTAAGAAACCACCAGTTAGTAAAAGGTAGTTGTGACACGGTTGTTAAATGCTAGTAATTGGTGAAAGAATTTTTGTTTTCTTACTGGTAACTTGATTTTCAGTGCTTAGATTTGGAAGATGGGTAGATGTATGTTTTGGTCCTTTTGTGCTGCTGTAACAGAATAACTGAGCCTGGTTAATTTATAATTCCCGCTACTTAGGAGGCTGAGGCAAAAGGATCTTAATTTTGAGGCCAGCCCAGACAACTTAGTGAGCCGCTTTCTCCAAATAAAATAAAAAATGAAAAGGCTGGCAATGATGTGGCTTGGCGCAAAGGCCCTGGGTTCATTCCCCAGTACAGCCAAAAAATAAAAGAACAGAGCTTTATTTCTCAAGCTTCTGGAAGCCGGAAGCTCCAAGACAAGGTGTCAGCAAGTCTGGTTGTCTGGTGAAGACAGCCGTCCACCCTCCAGATGGTACTTGCTGCTGCATCCTCTGAAGGAGAGAAATGCTCCGTCCTCACACGGCAGAAATCTGAAGAGCAAGTGAGAGGAGTCCTACATGAAGCCTCTTTCACCCACAGAGGGGGTGGTCTCATTAATTATTCGTCTCACCTCTTATTACCTTGGCTGTTATATTTCAGCACCTGGATTTTACAGGGAGGGGACTCTTTGAAACTATAGCAGTATGAACAGTTAATCATTTACTCATCCAGCAGACTTGGCAAGTGCCTGCTCTGTGGCCAACACTATGTGGTAGGCAGCTTCTAAAATGGCGCCCAGTGACCTCAGCTTCCTTGGAGTCATGTTCTTTTGAATCCTCTCTCCTTAAATGTGGGCTGGACTTGCTCCTGAGGCAAAGAGAGATTGGCAAACATTTTCTATAAGGATCCAGATAAAAATATACTTGGCTTTGTGAGCCATACTTTCTTCCCATTCCTCAGTTTGTTGTAGTAGTATAAAAGCAATCATAGACAGCACACGTAAACAGTATCACTGTGTTCTTGTGATACTTAATCTACAAATCAAGCAGTGGACCAGATATGACCTGTTAACGAGGCTGGCTGACCCCTGTTCTGACTAATCTGAAAGTGGTAGTAGTTCACTTCTGGGATTTATGTTACACCAAAACTCTGGCTTCCATCTTGCCTGCCCCTTCTCTCGCTCTTTTGCTTATTCGCTTGAGAGGAAGTGAGCTGCCATTCTGTGAGGTGTCCTATGAAGAATCCAACAGGGAGGCTCTGGCCAGCAGCCAGCAAGAAGCTGAGGCCCTTGTTCCAGCAATCTGGGAGGAACTGGATTCTGCCAATAACCTCTTAAATGAGCCTGAAAGGGAGTCCACTTTGAGGTGAATACAGCTCCAGCTGGCTTGTGGACAGTGGATGACTCTGAGCTGCAGGGCCCAGCTAAGCTGTGCCTACACTCCTGACTCACCGGAACTGTGAGGTAATCAAATTTGTCATTTTTCTCCATTCAAGGCATTTTATTTTCTTAAAGTAGACAGCAGAAGCAGCATCTCAAGTTTCAGGAGATCTTGACAACGCTCTGGAGGACTCTGCAATCTTCAGGGGTGTGTGTGTGTGTGTGTGTGTGTGTGTGTGTGTGTGTGTGTTCATTTGTCTACCTCTTACCAGACAGCGAGGTGCCCAGGGGTCCTTTCCAGGCT